>JARHVA010010995.1:0-32500 GCA_037957365.1 Torreya grandis
GGCTTCACCCATAAAATAATTAATGTATTTCACTAACTTCATGCATTTTAAGAAATATAATCAAAAGCCCAATGATGAAGTGGGCTTCACCCATAAAATAATTAATGTATTTCACTAACTTCATGCATTTTAAGAAATATAATCATACTTGTCCCAACCATAGATACACTAGAATATGTTCAAGATAATAATTATAAAAGAGTGGAAGTAGTTTAACAATTCCCACCACCAAAATTACTTATGGTAAATCCTAATATGCCACACCCTTATCAACTATATCAAATAAATAATGTAATTAAAGATTTTCAATCCCAAAATGACCAAATATAATATTAAAATAGCAACCAAGGTGGATATAGTGGAGTTACCCAAGGAGGATATAGGGTAGGATTCCATGGAGTATGGTTAAATAACTAAGGGGGAGAGTATACAATAAAAAATTATAACTAGGGTATGATATATACTTGACAGGGCCTTCATAAACTTAGTCCATATCTAATAGGTAATGTGATATATAGATAGGGATCTCCACAAGAATAAGTCACCATATATATAGTCCCTAATGCCTATCCAAATTTAAACATAGATATATAATGACCCATGCCCATATAGATAAATACATCTACCTCCCTCCCCCTATATTTATAAGAAGTCCCTTATGTATCTATATATAAGCACTCAAATGTTGGGGAAGAAGATGATTATCTAGATAGAGGAAGGCCACCCTAAATATAGATATAGATGGGTCCATTGTTCACATATATGTGGGTATGGTAGGTGTCATCACCCTATATTATATAAATTGTGTGTGTGTGTGTGTGTGTGTGTGTGTGTGTGTGTGGTGTGTGTGTGGGTGTGTGTGTGTGTGTGTGTGGTGTGTGTGTGGTGTGTGTGTGTGTGTGTGTGTGTGTGTGTGTGTGTGTGTGTGTGGTGTGTGTGTGTGTGTGTGTGTGTGTGTGTTTGTGTGTGTGTGTGTAACTATGTATTGTCCCTCAACCCCATATAGAGTAGATTAAATCTAATGGATGCATCCATCTATTGTGGTGGGGAGGGGGTTGGGGGGAGGGCGAGGCCAGGGGGGCTAGGGGGACCATCCTATATCTATATAGGTGGGAGAGAAAAAACTACTTACATCCTCATATATTATCTATATATGGTAATCTCTTGTTGTTAGTTTCACATGTAGATGTGTAAATTTATTTTGTGTCAAAAAAACACATTATAAATGCATAAAAGTGTGGCATATTTCTAGAAACTACATTGAATAATTACAAATAGAGTGTGGACCCTATCATGGAAAAGGAACGCATTAATCATTATTATGCATAAAGTGGAATTAATATATAAGAATGGTGTAAAATATCAAGGAGTCATCAGAAACTCTCCCAAGGAAAGGGGAAAACATTTAAGGAAAATACCAAAAAGACAAGATAAAAAAGGATGGTTTAATGAAGTTCATTGATAAATAAGAGATTGTAAGCTTGTATTTGTGGAATAAAATAAATGAAAACATACATCTATGTTTTATAAAATCATATAATTTATAGAAATAATGAAGGAATAGAAGGAGATACTATGGAAGAAATATCTCAATATTATGAATGTTTATTTAAAACTAAGGGTGGTAGTAACCACTCATAACATAATGAAGGTAAGGAAATAAAAATAATTAACCACTAATTCTAAATAAGAATTAGGGACAAATAATTAAATGGAAAAATCAAATATACATGATCTCATAGTGGATAAAAGTAGGCAAATAATACTATAAAAACAAGATAAATATCAACTAAAAATTAGCTTTTTCAATGAGATGTTGATTTAGGATTTAAAATAAATTATGGAATTGAATAGGAAATAAAATTCTATGACTAAATTATCAAAATTAAGTAAATAATGGAATAATTAATAAAGAGATAACATCGTATAGACAATTGAGAAAAATCAGATGAAAAGTAAAAATAATATATTTATAAAGAGTAAGAAGTGGAATAAAACTACTATTATACTCAAAATCAAGATAGATGGCCACATGGTAAGAAAGATATTATTGGATCTTGGTACAAACACAAACATATCACCATAAAAAACATGAGAGATACTTGGTAAATGAAAAAAAAACATGGAAAAATGTAAGATATTTCAATGGTTGATGGGAAGCCATGCTTGTCAATTAGAATTTTAAGAGATGTGGATTTAAATTTAATGAGAATAAAAATAAAAAGAGACTTTGAAGAGTTAAATATGAATGACAGGCTACCCATACTTTTTAAACATAAAATGGTTCATTGACTATAATTGTTCATTAAAATCTAAAGAATAATAAATTACATTTGAAGGAAATGGTTTGATATTCCACTTTCCACTAGAAATAATAATGGGAGTTTCATGGTCTAAGACTTACAGTCGAATGATGAGGAAAGAAACATTGATGATATTTCTAGTGCATACATAATAAAATTCAAAAAATAGAAAATAGGCATCAAAAAAATGATTAGGGGGAAGTATTATGATGAGAATAAGAGGTAGAAATAACCTTAAAGGATGAAATTTAAGATTGGATATAGAGGACACCTAAAATAAAAATAAGGAAGGTATGTTATATGAGTAAAATACAATGTAGAGGGAAGGACACTACTACATTACAAAATATATTAACATAAAGAAGGTATTATAATATATAACTAACTTTATATAAAACATTACCTAAATTCTTTGGGATTAGGATTGTTGAGGAATACTCATAGTAGATGTTAAGGGTATTACCCCAAGATGAAAATAGGTTAGGTCATTGATGACATGTTAATTATAACTACCAAAAGGTGGTGGAACACTCATAAATTCACCATACAAAGCTAAAACACCTTTAAGGTATTACTGAAGACAAGTTTTATGAAATTAAAAGATTCTTATCAGGATAATTCTTTTACTAGACCACATTTAAAAAAAATGGCACATAAATAAAGAGATGAAAAAAGTAACTAGTATATGGATGACCTTAAATGGATTTTTTATGACTTCTAACTTTTAAGATCTTGATACTAGAATCTATAGAGACTTTGAAAAGATAAAAATATTTGTATTCATGTGATACTCTATCACAAAACAAAAGTATTGTAAAATAAAAATGGAATAAAAAATATTAGGACATATGGATGACTAGGAACAAATTGGTACCATCAAAAAAGAGTTACCAAAGAATTTGGAAATACATAGTAAGGTAAACTAACAAGATAGTAGGACGTGCTGAAAAAATATCATAGAACAAGAGGAAGAGGATGAGTTAAAACTAGAAAACATAAAAATATACATTAAGGAGAGACAACTCCTAGATATGACAAAAGAAAAAGCACAATATTTTTATTATTTATTTAAAGTCATATAATAAAAATTAGCTACGAATGGAATCCCATAATGGCCAAAGTAAGGAATTAATGGATAGAATAAGTGAAAAAGATTTTAGAATTCCTAATGAAATTTGAGTATTTAATCTCAGGAACATTAATATAGCTAAAATGAATCAAATAAGGTGTTGTAACTATGAAAAGTTAATTAAAATATTATATTAAACCTTTGCATAAATGGCCATACTGATTGAATCTTAATGTCAAGGCAAAATTAAAAATTGAGTTAGATAAGATGCAAGCTAGAGGCATAATAACCATTGTATAGGAGAGATAATGGATTGCTCCAATGGTAATTAAAAATAATAAAAATTGAGAAATATGAATCTACATTGATTATAGAGAATCAATGAATGTTTTCATGATCCCTTACCAACACCATTTACCAAAGAAATATTGGAAAGCATTGTAGGAAGAGAGATTTATTCCTTTAAGGATGGATTCTATGGATATAATCAGGTATGAATACCACAAAAATATGATATTAAGGATAAATTTTATATGGAATGTGAATCATTTATGTATACATTTATTCTATCTAGATTGAAAAAAGTAATAATTATGTTTAACTACATAATGGTCAATCCATTTAGAGATTTTATGCATGAGTTTTTAGAAGAATATATTGATTAGTGTATGGTGTATGTATTAATTAAGGATCACGTTTAGATACTTAAGCTAAAGTTACAAATATGTCTCAAACTTAACATCTCTCCTAATCTAAATAAATGTATTTTCACCAAATAATTTGGTACTTTATTAAGACCCATAATATGCAAAGAGGGCCTAATGGTAGACCCACTCAAAATTAAAATTATCATAAAATTAGTACTACCTAAGTGCTAAGATAAAAAATGAGGTCAATATAATCATGGGTTATATAAGATATCATCAATGATTCATAAGAAACTATGCAACCGTAAGTACACTGATAGACAATTTACTAAAGAAATAACATAACCAACCATCATATTGGTCAACAGAGTGTCAATAATCATTTCAAATTTTGAAAAATAATATTATAGATGCCCCAATAATATTATATATATATATATATATATATAAAGATTCCATTATATTTTCATGTAGATACCTCTATAATATCAATAGGTGCAGTGTTGGCACAACCCCACAAAAACATAAATCATCCAATTTCATTTACAAGTATGAAATTGGCAAAGGGGGAAAGAAATTATTTCTAACATATAATGAGAATAAATTTATATGGTGTATGAAGTTTATAAATTTAGACATTAAATACTATAAAATACATTTATTTTTTTTTATATACAATGATCCACTTAAAGATTTGATCAGTAGACCAGTTATACAAGGAATAATCTCTCAATGGATAATGTTATTTTAAGAAATTGACTTTAAAATTATGGTAAAACTAGGAAAAGTAGATAATGGACCTAAATATCTATCCATGATCACTAATAATAATACATAGGACCAATTGAATATGGGTTCCCTAGATCTCACCTCTTTTGTGTGGAATCAATACCTAAAGATATGAAAAGTATTACACAAATTATTTCTAGTGAAGATATTTAGGAAGAGCATAGTAAAAAATATATTCATGATTCAAGAATTTAACTTCATGCTAATATAAGGACAATTATATAATAAATTAAGAGAAAATATGTTGTACAAAGTATAATTATTGCATGAGCAAAAAAATATACTAAGAGAACCCCATGATTGAGTTGTAGGAGTACTCAACTCTAGAGAGAGTATGGGTAAGAAAATATTTTTAGTATGCCTATGGGGGATAATGTTATTCAAAATAGACATCAATACAAAATAAATTGAAACATATGCCATTGAGTAGGCAAAACCAATGCCATAAATGATATGCCCCTCCACCTAATGTTATTTCTAGCTCTATTCAAGAAATGGGTCATTGATTTTATAAGTCTTAAAAAACTTATGGAAATAAAAAGTAATTTGATATTTATTATTACCAAGAACAAATAATTGACAAGATAGATATAAGAAATGCCTTACAAATATATCACAACCAAGACTATAGTAGTGTTTTAATACAGAAATATAATCACATGGTTAGGATGCCCGTTAAACATAATGGGTGATCAAGTTAATAATTTTTTCAACAATAAAATTTTCAAACTTGTTAAGCACATATTAATCTATCATAATAATAGTACTTATTACCACCTTTAATCAAATGGCATGGTTGAGATATTTAATTTGGTATTAGACAATGTATTAACCAAAGTATGTAATACAAAGGTTTAAGATTGGGATACTAATAAATTAATCATAATATGGTATTAAAACACCACCTATGCTATATTAACTAAGTAATACCCATTTCAATTAGTGTATGGCCTAAAATTAGTAGTATCAATGTAGTAAATACTACCAATTTTAATAATTGTGGTGAAATATAAAATGAATGAGAAGGATTAGGTATAAAAGAGATTCTTAACAGCATATAACCAAACTCAAGAGAAAATACACCAAAAATATCATCATGATAAACATATTAAGATCAAGGAGTTTCAAGTTAAACATAAAGTCTTGTCATATGATTGAAAATATAAAAAGTTAGGAAATTTGAAACTAAGATGGCTTGGACCCTATATAGTTGAAGATATATTAAAATACAATGGAATAAAATTGAGATCACTTGTAGTCACACTTAGAAAAGGGTTTTTCAATTGAGTCGAACTAAAATTCTATACCATAGGAAACTAAAATGAATGGAGGTGAAAAAACAAAAGAATTTATGAGGTGACACTACCCTTCTAGTTGAGTGAATTTAGGTATAGGTTATTATTATACCTTATAAAAAAAGCTTAAGTTTATAGTAATATATCATGTTACCTACCCATTATGTGGGAAATTTCCTCCTAAATGGGAAAGTTTAATAAAGGATATTTTAGTTTCATATATCATCTATCTTGGTACCTAGTTTTTTATCATGTCAAAACATGCTAGTGGAACAAGTAGGAAAATTAGAAATTAGAAATAAGGGGTGATTAAAGTAGAGAATGTAAAAATAGTTGAAAAATAGATATGAAGGCAAAAACCAATTTTGAAAAAAAAAATAGCAATGAGAAAATAAGTAGGTGAAGAAGTAAAATAAGTATGGTAGTAAGAGAATAAGGGTGTAAATTCATAAAAGTAGTGGAGTTTATTTTCTTAGAATGATAGCTTACATGGATTAATTTTGAAATAAAAAATACAAGATAAAAATTTTAAATGGTAGGATGGTAGGATATAAAAACACAATCAAGAATATACTAAGAAAACTAACAATATAGGGATAAGATCAAAATAAATGAGTGAAGAAGTGAAAAGATAAATAAAATAAATACCAAAGTAGATGAGATGAATCAAATAGATATAAATAATAAATATAAGTCAATAGAAAATTGAATGCCATGATGAATAAATAGATCAAATTCATTATAAATTAAGGGTTTTTCTAAAGTAAAATCACACAATCATTTGAGCACCATCAATCTACATAAATTTCACATGAATGATTTATACTCTATTTAATTTGATTTTTAGAGACACGTATCTAGTGAAGAAGCTTGGACCTCAAATTTTAGTATTCAAATAGATAAAACAACCTAGATAAAAGAAACAATCAATTAAATCACAAACTTTGAAGCCATAAAGTGTTTTCTCTAGCATTCCCTCTCTATTGAGACATTCAGAAGACATTTATAAATATATTTGATCACCTTTATCAAAAATTGGCCACACACTATTAGAGACAAAAAAAAGTAATGATGAAATCAAATATTAAAACAAAACTCAAATACAAGAAGGAAAACAACCTCATACCAAAGATGAAATTATATGTGTGGAGTTAGTGCACATGTTTTAGACTAATGAAGAGTGTTATGAAGGTGCTGGTGAGTTGAGCTTATGAATATATTGTGTACCTAGATCAACCTTAATATTTCACACTAGATATCATCCAAATATTCAATGTAATAAAACATGAATCAAATAACATCCATAAATATGATGAATTGATAAGTGTTAGTACAAGTTTAGTAGTCATGCTTAAATGGATAAACTTTAACAATCCAACCCTTTCCATTCATAAAATCATAGACCCTAAAGTATAATTTGTTACAAATTAAATTAAATGCAAGGTATATTTCACTAATAGGAGAGATTATATAATAGCATGGAGTTTTTAGATAGCATGGGATATGATTTCAAATTGAACACAATATGATATCACAACCACATTGTACAAAAAATGAGAAGAGAGGATCTAAAAAATAAGAAAGTTACACATGACATTTTATATGGCTCACTCCTCTTAATGTTATCCTTGTACTTTACACATACTATTCTTGATCAATAATTATTAATTCAATGGAATCCAAATACACTAACAGGATCTTGGATATAAGCTTCATTAGTAAATATTCCTATAGAAAAAGAAGTAGGACATTTTCTATCCTAGGAGAGAACAATAAAAATATACTAGTGGATAGATTCCACATTTAAAAATGAATAGTTCAAAAATGATATACAAACTTCAAATTCATAGTAGATATAGATAATATTTATATATACCCATTTTATAGAAGAGATACACCACTTCCACCCCTTCTTTATGAAGTGAGCAATGAACAAACCAAAGTAGTGATACATATGGCTTAGAATATACAACATGACCTTAGGTTTTTACAAGTAATTAAGGAGGAAGATGGCACCCTTAAATCAATTAAGGAATAGGAAATGAAGGAAGTAAAAATACCACCAATTCCAAAACCCATATGACTATTTATGATCAACTACGATAGGCACAAATCCACCTAATTAAAATGATAAATTTTAAGAGTGGAAACCATGGTTGTAGATGAAGTGAAGGAGACTACCACATTCTTTTTCAAGTATTATTCTACTCGAGAGGAATTAGGTGAAAAAACAAATGGTAAAAAAATGGGCCCATTAATATTCTTTGATGATGAAGGCAATGAAAACAAAGTAGAAAAACTCTATAAAATAAATATTCAAATGGTATAAGAAAAAAATTATCACCTGAAAAGACCTTTGTCACTGAGAAAACATTATTATAAATGAGTGGGGGAAATATTTGAAGTCAATACTCACCAAAACCAATAAAAATGGCAATAAAAAATAGAAATCAGTGAAAATAAAAGGCAAAAAGAAAATTTTGATTACATACTCTAAAACATAGTCATCAAAATAATGAGACCAATAAGAAATGGAAAAAGTGAGAAAATGGAAAATACCATATAGGTACCTGACATGACTATATTTTTACTAATGTGCCATGGAAAAGGAGGAATACATACAATAGTAAGATTTTATAAAACTACAAATATAGAAGGATGACATAGGGTAGTAAGACCTATTTTTTTATTATATCAACTTAAGTCCATTCAAAGTAGATGATATAATAATAGGAATTCCAAAATAATTATAGGATATACTTATAAAAACCAAATAGAAGAGGAGAGAGGATCAATTTAAAGTATCAAAATACTTGAAGGAGGTACTTAATGAAACTATACAATAATTAGATGTCTCCATCTGACCAAGAAAGGCTAAGAAAAATCCAAAAAATGAATTTGAGAACAAAACATAAAAAATTATTATTATCATAAAGCCTTAGAAAACTAAGACAATTAAAAAAGGAAAAATAAGTAGAAGATGTATTGATTCAAAAAGGAATGTAGCTAGAGAAAGAACTAGCTGAAGAAAATAAAAAATTCTATGAATCTATGGAATCAACCAAGCAATAGGATAAACCATTTTTGGTGAAATAAAAGATAGAAAAAAAAAATCATTAGAGAGATTGGGATTATAAAAAATGTGATAAATGAGGTTGGAAAAATAAAATACAAAGGAAATGGAAGAATAAGAAGAAGAAGAAGAATTAAAACTAAGGAGGGAAATAAAATAAAATAAAATAAAATAAAATAAAATAAAAGAGGAAAAAAGAGAAGAAAAGTTAAACAAAATAAACAAGGAGGAAAGGAAGAAAAATTAAGAGGAAAATAATAAAATATAAGATAAGGATAGACAAATAAATGAAGAGGAAACAAATAAAAAGGATGTGGAAAGGAAAATTAAAGAGGAGGAGAGAAAGAAACAAGAAGAAAATACACAAAAATTGAAGGAAGAAAATAAAAAAGAAGAGGGGGAATAGAGGGAAATAAAGGAATAAGAAAATAAGGGTTTAAAGGGAAAAATGAGAAAAGTAAGGATCCTAACATCCCCTCTATTAGTTATAAGGATATAGTGGACATCATCAAAAATACACTACACACCCATATAAGAACACTTGGTATGGTTGAGAGTAGTACCACTATTTCCATGGATCCACTATAGAGGATTAAAGTAGAGTTGGAGAGGAAAAAGTAGGACACATCCACTATCATGGTGCCATTGGGTTTTCTAAAATATGTGGAATGAGAGAATATCACATTGGCTCTCCATGAATTAACTCTAGTGGGAAAAATGGGGTTTGGAAAACCCTCATTCAAATAGATAAAATAGATCTGATGACATGGTGTGTCAACTTGAAATAGGGTATAAATAAGTTCTTAAATAACCTAACCAATGCTAGACCATAATATGAAACAAATACAATTTTCCCCATATATAAATAGTTAGAGACACCATGCATAAATTTTAAATCATGTCAAGACTATAGTGGACAATATATTCATAAAAAATGAGGTTAGGGAAGATTATAATGATGACCTATTGAGACCACTTCAATGATAAAATGTGGTCAAAACAACTTAATACAAAGAGTAATTGACTAGAAAATGTAATAACCTATTTTACTTAATCTCTTAGTTGGCCCCTATGGAATCAAGATAAGAAGAATGAGATGGAGGAGATGGAAACAAAACTAAGTACACTATCTACTAGATTTGGGTTTCAACATATTCCCTCCAAAATAGAAAGAGATTAAATGATATATCTACATGAACAATACAAGGATAAATAGGGTCAATGAATGTCAATATCTAAGGACATGGAGGATTATGGTACTTACCTAAGTATCCAAATGGAGACAATGGATGTTTGAATTAAGGAAAATGAAGCACACTTGCACATATTATAAAAAACTTTGGCTTCAAAAGACATAGTAATGGAAGCCAAAAAAATTTAACCATAAACAATCACATTATATAAGCTCAAAAACTCATTTTGAACTAGTATTTAATTCTTAAGTAACTTATGAACAAATATAGGAAACATATACCCAAAGATGAAGGATCCATATTCTAGTCACAGTTTTTAAAACACCATTTTTGTTAAGTTAGGTGGGTTGGATTGGTAGCTATCAGTAATTTAGAATTATCTCAAGGATGAGACTAATATATAAAATCAGGTAAAATGCTTGAAGTATTCTCAATCAGATAAAGACCAAACTATAGTTACCATATATCCATTGCCTTTACAAAACTAATAGAATTCTTCTCTCGGTTGACGGAATAGAATATTCTACTGAATTGGCCATGTATTAAGGAATCAAGCTTTTATGTATGAAATGAATCCATTATTTAATAAAAGGCTTGTCTCACATAGACATGCCCATTGTATTGTAAGGTATCTAGTGGATATTTATATCACAATATTGTAATAATATAGATATAGTATAGAGATTGTAAGTATAACAGTGGAGAGAATTAAGATTTATAGAGTAGAGAAACATTTGTAATAACATAAGGAAGTATAGTGTAAATATATATCAAAACATTATATATAATGTTTATTATATAAATATAAATATTTTGCAACCACAATTTATTTTATGACACATAACCAAACAATTCACTAAGAGTTTATCACAGAACACATAATGAGATCCATTATTGTGTTAACACCAAAACAAGAACTAGACTAGCATATAACCCATAAATGAATTCTTTAATAAGTAAGTTTTAACCACCCAATAATTCAATATAAGTGGGTTAGTGTGTTCATTCCCACTCACCTCTATCTACATACAGTACTACAACCTTCCTAATGGAATCATTCATCACTTTTGCTCTTACCTGAGTACCTTTATAGGCTATAAAATAACTAGTACCTCAAGGATAGTATCAACAAAGTTCCACCAAAAAATGAAGATAAATTTTAGATTCAACAAAATAATCATCATACATATCTTGATTAGGTATTATTAATTAAATCATAACCAACATACAAAGATCAAGGGAAAATGACTATTTCCAAATCAATGAAAAGTATTTGAACACCTTTTAAAACCACAATAAACTAATGTATGGTGTTGGATATTTCATCTAAATTAAGGTATGAAATATTCAAGGGATGTTTAAAAAACCATGTTTAAGTTTTACTTAATAACATATTAACTTTTACAAACAGGGTACAAGTTCAAAACTAGCTTTCCTAGGTATTAATAATGTCTTAGGATAGATCTAATATTTCCCGTTTTGTTATTCAGACGTCTTAATTGTAGTATTCATCTTACTTAAGAAGTATATCTTATTAAGCCTTAATTCCCAAATAAATGCTTATTAATACAATATAATTTCACAATCGTACTCTTATCAATTAAGAATAACAAACTTCTAATAAAATAAAAATTATGACTTATTCCAAACATAGATCACTTATTCCTCAATCACAATATGCTTAGTAAAAAATATCCTTGTTCCCAAGAACTTAAAAATGAATTACATTATTGTTAATGTAAATCTATTATAACATAAGACTAATTAAACATTAATGATATTAAATTATAATTAATTGATTTAGGAACTACCCATACAACCCTATATAAATACATTTTAAATGATATGAAAGTATTATATTTAATTATTTAAGTTTATATTAATTACTTAGGTAATTATTCCTATATAAAATCTATTCCACAAACCACAATTTATTACAACTTCTCATAATATATTGAATTAAAGTTTTCAGTTATCAATAATTTATTTAACCAATTGTGAGGTTACAGTTTGTACATTAATTAAGTGTCAATAATTTCATTAATTCATCCATATAATTAATAAGATTCAAAATCTATAAAAACTAGATAAGTTAATATAAATATAAATTTCAACTTCATCTAATACAACAATAAAAAGTAAATATATCCAATGAATACTATTAACTAGCTTAAATAAGATTGTGATTATATAGGCTCAAACAAATAACTTTGGCATATCTAACATTATGTCTCTTTTTATTATCTTCTAATAAAGAATAAATCAAACCATAATTAAAACACAATTGATATTTGATTCAAACACTAATAATTGTATTGTCAAATATTCACTTATTTGCTCAATCACTATATTAATGTTTTATTAACACAATCGAGACATGATCAAAACATTACTCAAAATGTTACAACATTTAAATCAATAGTATAGCTATTGTTCCAAATAAGTAATCATGATCAAATATTAACTTATCAATTAAATATTGACATGATATTTAAATAATCCAATGATCAACTATAATCAATTTAGGAACCAATATACATGCCATGTTACATCATTTTGTATTAAATACAACTATGAAAAATAACACTACATTTAGCTACAACAATTTCAATTCAATTTAAATAATTTAAATAATTTAGAATAAGAAGAAATGAATCCAATTATTGCATGTAATCCAATGAATTTAATCTCATCTCCTCAGTTCCTATGAACACAACCATATGTGGCCCTAGACCACCCCAACCATTAATTGGATATAGATCATGGTAGTAAATAACCGATGGATAAATGATTATGAAACAATCGAGCTTGAAATAATACCAATAAATGATCTATTAAAGAAAACCAAACACATAACTCAACCCACCAAGATCCATTAACTTAATATATGATTGCAATTGCACTCTATTATGAGCTTCATGATTTATGGGCCATATTTTATTTTAGAATATAATATGGCTCATAAGTCTATGTTATCATAGTTGTCTTCATGTAATATTTGAATAGACATTTAAGAGTTAAAATAAAACCCATAGAAAGAAGATAATAGCTCAACCAATTGAAAATAAAACTTATGTAAAACTTCAAGTCATGTTATTAACAAAAAATTGACTTTACTTAATGTAATAGTAACTTAAAAGTTCAATGAAAACCATTCATATAATTAAAATAATTAAATAATAAATATATTTATTACCCTAACTAGGTCAACTTAATCATGAATGATAATTGTCTCAATTATCACTTCCATAATTATTTTAATAATTCAACATAATTTCATAACCCTAGGTCAAATAGTCATAAATTAAATATTCATAAAAATTAAAACTTATAAGATAAAAATAATAATAATAATTTATTCCCAAAACCTTGTAATTATTTTGAACCCCTGTGGGGTCTCCTTATGGTCCTTATCTCCTAAAAACATCCATGGTTAGAAACAATCAATATGCCTTTTCTCTTTTATTTTATTTTATTTTATTTTCCTTTGCTACATTTTATTAACCCCAACTATACCCATTCAGGGTTTATAAAATTGTAAACATAATCAAACCTTGGTTACATTTTAACACAATTGATTCGTATGGATATTCAAAAACAACATTGAATTTAATCATAATCATAATATACCTAAGCCACCAAAAATAAAACAAAAGTCACCATAAGTCATATGGCTTCTTTTTAAAGGCATATCCAACAAAAAAACAAACATTTTCACAACTTTATAAAGTGTATAGTTACCATATAAAAGGTTGTACTAAATTTTATTAAAACCCAATAAAATATTTGACTCAAAACTAAGTCAAACCCAAATACTATGAAATAAAACTAATTATACTCATTATAATATCATTACACATAGTCAACATTAACACCCCACATTACTTTCAAAGAATATGAGTTCACCATTATGTACCTCATTTTCCTCATAATAAAATAATAACACATAATCAATTTCATTACATAAACTAACAACAATCATTTAAACCTAGGACCTCATTATGGGTTTTCCACATTAAAAACACAATGTTCACACCCACACACAGTCATTCTATAAACCAAAAATAAATGTTATTAACGACCTAAATAAACATTGCAAGTGCTCAACTGAGCCATCAAATAATGACATAACACCAACATGATGGCCCTTATTAGGGTTCCACTCAAATTCAAAAACATAGATTAAGCTTTAGTCTAAATCCCTTATACATGCCATTCGATTGTATTTCTAAAATAAACTCAAAATCTTAAGGATATTACTTACTTGGTTGATGAAAGTCTGCCAGAGTAGTTTTTCTACACTTTCATATTCAAAACACAAAACTTGTGTGGCTATCTTCACAAAACAAATCAATTAATAAACAAAAAAAATAAAACCCAAATAAATCTCCAAAATCCTTGCATGAATGTCAAGATAATTACTCCTATCTATAGTTTTTGTTCCTAAAATTACTCATGTGGAAATGTTTCACATTCTATTTGGCCACCATACCAAAAATTATTTCAAAGTTTCCCCAAGTTTTTCAAACCTCCAGGACTGAATTCTGAAAATGAATGCAATAAATCATAAAAACCAAATAAAGTCTCTCAACCACATTTACATGGTAATGTGAGCCAATTCTAGGACTCATAAGTCATTAGCTTCAACAAAAACCACTAAACTAATTACCATGAGGCCCATGTGGTTTGAGGTCCTAACCTAAGTCCATAAACTCAAACAAGACTTAACCACACATAAATTAAAAAAATAAGTATGCTAAGCAAGTTCCATTAAACATGTAATGATCATGCCCAATTTATTACCATACATAGTGTTAAAATGATTTAATTTGATTTTGAAACCATATAAGGTGATTTTAAAACCATTAAGTCACAATTTTTAAGATAAATTAAAATATCAAAGAATGTCAAAGATCAAATAATAAATTTAGAAAGATGATGAAGATTGGAACCACTATTGACATTAATAGTTATATGACCAACTAAACTATCGAAGGCAATGAGCAAAGAGTTAAAGAAAAATACACAACACCAAAATTGATGGAAATGATAAAAATCACTAAGAATAAATTGGTCATTAATTCCTTATATTCAAATAATGATAGTCTTGTAAATGATAATATCAAATAAGGAGATGTCTTCACCAAGTAAAAACTAATTCAAATTAACTATTAATGAAATCAATCATAAAATGATAACATACAATAGTCAAATAATAAAACATAATGAATAAATCATTAATACTGACAAACTCAACTTTAAGTTTAATTTCACTATTTTATTTATCCATTTACTTCTCCATGTTTGCTTATTACTCAATTAGAATCACAACTGATCTCAAGTACATGTCCCTGTAGTCAACCAATAAACTCTCAAAAACATCTTTACATCTATGTTTGATAAATGTGAAAATAAAGTTTAAATAATACATCCAATTAAATGAGGCCATATCCCCAATAATATCTAATTGGCCATATAGAATGAAAGTATATTAGGCTAAGTGGATTATCAATCCAATACATGTGCAAACATCTCTTATCAATAGATGGGTACAACAAATTATGAACCACCATAGTGAAGGAGTGAGGTGGATTAATTACCTAAGGATGAGGGTAATGTGTATCCCAATCCCATTTTTGATCTATCAAACCAATCTACTCTATAACCTCATATTCAATTATCTCAAGTCCATTGGCACAATGCCAATGGGGAGAGATAGAGAGTGATTAGATCCTACCTCATGTTTCAAGGTGCATAGACAAAAGAAGGTTGAGAAAAAATTATGGTGGGGGGTCCTCATAGAATTAAATTTTGTGGATTATAGATCATGATGCTAACTTTTCTAGGGACTTCATCATTATATGGAGTAAGCATATGATGATGATGTTGGGATTTCATATTAAAATCATGGAGGAATTCATAGGCAAGGCCACAATCATGACATACAAAGGGGTGAATGATTATAAAGACCAACATAAAATTCAATAACTCCTCTAGTGCTTCTTCTACATGAATGAGTTTGTGAAAATAGATAAGAAGGGTTTCCTCTAAGGTGATCTCCCATGGAAATAGATGGAGGTATGCCTTGAGGTGATGAGAAATATAAATCTATAGGGTAATTATACCTTAATTTTATCCCACCATTTTCTATTATTAAACCATTTCTATGGTTATAAGATTAGCCTACCATTTTACCTATTAAAGTCATTGGAATGCACAACCCTTTCCCACTAAGTTAATGAGTCTAACCCTATTCTGCATCAATGGCTTATATTATTGTTAGTTAAACATGTTAAAAAATCACAAGGGGTGTTTTAAACCTTAGGGGGTCCTCTGTCAAGCAAGATACTCTAGAGGAGGAACCCACCTCAGGATCCTACTACCTTTTTACTAGTAGCCCCAAGATATCTTGTATAAAACCCCTGGAGAAGACCTTCTACTAAAGTTATTTATTCCCAAGCCCAAACTGGTCTTTCTCGATAAGGGAACCTCTATAGAGGATATCAAGAAGGGAAATATCTTTATATCTAAATAACTGAAAAAAATAAGAAGCAACTTGACAATTTCAATAATAGGGTGCAAGAATCTAGATTAAACTTGGCTAGCCTTGTCCAAGAACGGAATGCCTTACATAGGAAAGTAGATTTGATTGTTAAATCTCTTGCACATTCCATAAAGATAAACTAAACCCATGTTAATCATCCAATAAAGGTTATAGAGACCCCCTCCACCTAATATCCCTATCTTGACCCCTATCAAAAAAATCCCTCTACAGGTTTAGGGATAGAAAAGGTCATGTATGATCCATTGAAGAGATGATGTTGAAGGACTTATAAATATGATAAGGGCTAAAATTTCAAAAAAAAAAGTGGGAATCTCCTGAGAATATATCTAAGAAGGAGAAGGAAACACCAGAGGGTCCCCCCTCCTGATCTATTTTTTTAATTTTTTTCACTCTCTATGAGACTTTCTAGTTTGTTTTTTATTGTTTTTTACTATTCATCCTTGGTGGCCTGGTACTTTTTTATAACACTTTTATGGTTCCTAGATCCTTATAAAACTAGGTTATTTACCTAATCAAATAAAGAAGTATATATAATTGAATAATAAACTAGTACCTATTAAATAATTATATCAAATTTTATGTTAAAGGTATAACCACTGATAGGGGGTGAATTAGTGATTCAATATAATCCAATTCAATTCCCAAATCTTAAACATTAAACATACATCAACTTGATCAAGAAACATAAACATGAAAGCACATAGATCCAAAGAATAATAAGAGCAAACATCACATGAACATGTCATATATTGTGGGAAACCCTCTTGGGGGATAAAACCTACTGAAATATGAAATATGGACTATAGTCCTATAAAACAAGATCCAATTTTTAGACCAGCACCCAATGATCAAGGAACACCTATCCTTTAGTTTAGTGATACACCCATCCCACAAGGAGGAACCAACCCCCTAGGAAACCAAGCACCCACTTAGCTACCTTGATCTAATCTCTGCCTTTGATTTAATGTTTTTTACACCTAATGATGGAATTTTCTTACTTGCACTTTTTCCCTTTTACACTCTTAAAAACTTGCACACACAAGTAATGCATTAAAAACACCCTTTTGGATCACTCTTCACTTATAAGTTCATACACAATCAAAAAAACCTACAACAACTCTATCAAAACATTATAAACATGATCTATAAGTCATGCACACACTCCTCAACCTACTCATCTCTATAATATATTCATTAAACACACTCATTCAATCAACATTGAGGACTTACTCACTCAATATGCCTATTTTAGGCTTATTAGATCCAATGGCATTTGTATTCACACTAATCAAATTGATTAGATAAACATGAAAAATCCTCTTTGTTCTCTAATTAGCCTCACTAAAGTGTACCTTCTCTTTCAAAGGTTCTTTTACTCAATGTCACATCTACTCTACTCTTCACTTTGAAGTCTAGAAACTATTGCCTTGATCTCCACTATTTATAGAGTCTTCATGAATATCAACCTCTTGGTCTATCACAATACTTGCCTTAACCTTAATAAAACTATCATCCTAATACATAGCTCAAATACAATATCTTAGGTCAGCCATAACATTTATGGGTCACAATTAAGTGATTACACCTTTCGTTTAGGCCTTAGTATCCCTTATAGGTCTCATGGAGACATATTCACCCATTTAGCACTTCATCGATCAAATTAAGAACATAGGATCACTTTCAACTATATGGGTCCACTTCATATAATCTATAATAAATATTTAAGTGATTTATCCCACCAAAATACTCTTCTACTAAAGCATAAATTTCTCAAACATTATTCCATACATAGTAGCACCATGATCGAACAAATAGTCAACTTTGAAGCTCCATATCTTGACCTGTATAAACATTCAAAACTTCTAACTAGATTCACTAGATGCACCATGAAGTCCTCTACAACTTTTTTTTATTGCATCAAGAAATTAATTTTGTATCAAAATTTATAAATAAAAAAATAAGCACTAGTTTTCCTTCACAAATTCGAATATTTAAATTCCAATGATCACTATACAGACACTGAACATCGAGCACCCTAACTTCATCTCATGTTTCATGTAAACTATGGATAAATATGCACCATCAATCTTCTCTAAATAACCCAATATTTATTAATCAAATTTCACCATTGATTTTAGATTAGATTTCCCTTGATTGTGCCACTTGGCAACTCTATATGCCTTTGTAAATTTTAATTTGGCTCAACCCACACTGTCAATCTATGTCAGTATGAATGCTCGTGAACTATTGATCTTCTATCAACTCAAAGAGATAGTGACACTTATCACTAGTGCATGCAAACTTAGACTCTTTGACATTTTAACTAAATATGCACCATTTGATCAAGATATGGATGATGAATGATTATGATTACATAAATTGACTAGTGACCTTAGAATTTAATGTAGTTAAAATTAATGATCTCTATCTCATCATAGTCTACAAGAGAAACTTTAAAGGTTTATAACCTGAGCTAGAAAATACTACAAGATTATAAATTATAAAGGTACCTTCTTACCACTATAGACATCTCCAAGAAATCTTTTCACCTTAGTTAACTTTTTGAGATCTTCTATTAAATGCACAAACTTGTTGGTTCATTTATATCTACATGATGTGTAGTGATGGTCTATCTTCCTTTAATCTAGAATATGCATGTTTCTCATTCTAAATGATCAAGTGACATACTAGAGGTTTACCAAGACATCTATGGATGCCTCATGACTTCTTATTTATCCTTATAGACATATATATGTACCATATCTCTCTAAACCATTAATCTGATCACTTTGTCATTAACGCATTAGTATCTCATGCTTTTTTTAACATCAATGACAACTTAACATCAATTACCATGATCAAAAATCTCTCCCATTGTCATTAATTTAAAAACATCCTCAAAATTACTTCATACTCATTAGAACTTATTCACTCTAATATTTCTCCCCCTTTGACATTAATGACAAAGGGTCTCTTCCTCAACATGCCAATAATCATTCCACAACATTATGTATGCATTCAAATATTATTAATATGCTCATGATACTTAATTTTAAGCATATGAAACAATTTCTCCCCCTTTGACATGCACCAATATGAAGTTGGGATTTTTTGATCCTTGGACCTATCTCCCTACATAACTCATAAGATCTCTTTGATCATGTATGAATAATTAATACCTTATCAAAATACATGACTTGGTTTGATCAAGTCATCATGTCAATCTTATTTGAAATCAAAAATATAGAAGAGATCTGCACATATGCTCCCCTATATCATCCACATCTTCTTCAAGCCACTCAAGCACATCAACTAAACACATATTTAAATGATATTCTTATCTTATAATTACTTGTCCTTGTCTTGACTGATCAACCTTTTAAACTAGCATCCAAACTAATTTAACCTTCACAAAGTCATTCATATACAAGCTTATCTTTCACAATATTCTTGCTTACCCTTTGCCTTAAGTTATATATTGATTGTCACTTGATCATTACCTAGAGCACACATACATACTTCCACACAAAAAAAAAATCTCATTTATATGCAATAGAATATATAGATAACACACCATCCTTGATTAGACATTTTGGAAACTTCCATTCTATGGCTATAGTCCTTTAAAGCTGACATCTTCATTTTAATGACCTATCTTATCCTATAATAACAATCAAGGCTCAATAATCATCCGACATGCTTCCTCTTTCTATCAAGTGTCTCCTTGAAGCTTAGAGAGAGAGACATCTTTGACATAGTGAGACTTAAAGTCCCAAAACTCAAGAGACTCCCATATCTCCATATTCTCATTTGAATTTAATTCTTACCTCATCACCAGATTGACTTTGAATGGATCCTTGACTTCATTCTTTGATTTAGACCTATCAACTAATGTAGACAATAGAAACTCTTGACATTCCTTCTTGTTTATCATGGCATATAAACCATCTTTGGTCATCTAATATTGATAGTTCTTCTTCTTTTTAGTCTTAAGAGAAGAACCATGCTCATCCACTACAATATTATCCATTTCTTCTAACAAAGATTAATGACATAATTTTTCAACTAAAGAAAGAGCCTCAACACTAGGCATTGACAACTGATATTCTTCATATAAAACTTGTTCAAAAATAGCAAGATGTTATCTTGGATCTATACATACCTTAGAACTAGTCTTAACTAACACTTCGGTTTTTTCCTTAAGCTTAACTTTAATTGAATTTTTATTCTCCTTTTCTATCTGGGTAGATGACACATTCTCTTGGCATTCCTAAACCTTTTTCATATATGATTCCTCTTTTACTTTAGCAAGCTATCTACCTTGATATTTTAGCTTAATTGAATTAGTTTTCTTGGTCTTCACTTCCTTAGTATTCCATACCAAGGATTGACCTTTATTGATCACACTAGGATTACCATGCTCCTTAATATGATTTGAGAGCTTTCTTGTATAAAATAATGTAATATTACCAACTTGATGACAACTAAAACAAATAACATCAATCATACCTTCTACTTGATGAATATTATGGATCTTAGAAAACATACTATCTTGTCTCTTAGGTTCATTATGCTCATGCTTGACAATCTTAGGTCTCCATACTTGGGTTAGTATTTTCCAATGAATTTTGGGGTAGAATTTATTAATATGTCCTATGACATGAAAATTATAACAAACTACATTATCCATACCTCTAACTGACTAGCTACTCTTCCTTTTATAGTTTCCTACCTTATGACCAAACTTGTGACAAACATAACAATGACCATTAAAATATATTTCATACATAATAGCACTTGGCTACCTAATATATCTTTTATTGTTGATATTGGTGCTTTCATACTTTTTATATTGAGTTGACTCTCTTGTTCTTTCTCAATCTTGTTTACCTTGAAAATAAATTTCTCATGCCTGTCCTTCAATGAATCTAGCTTGGTCTTCAATTGAATGCTCTCATCCTCTTTATCTTGTTTAGATTTATTTTGTTCTTCTTCAAGCTTGATTATTTTGATTATGACCTTTTTATTCTCATACTTTAGAGAAACAAGACTAGTATTTAATTTATCACATTCATTTTATTTATCTCTCATGCTTAAACTTATAGCCTCTAACTAAATTCTAAGATCTTGGATGGTTTCCTTATCCTCCTTAGTCATTTTAGCCATGTCATATTTATATTTAAATGCTTGATCTTTCATAGACTTGATCATTTCTTGATTCTCCTTTTTTTCACTCATGGACTTTCCTAATAAATTCCCCTCAATAGATCTGACTTGGACTTCAAGAACATTGATCATATTTTTCATGTTATAATTCCTCTTCTTTTGTTCTTTCACTTCACCAAATGTACTCATGAGCTTAGCTTCTAGATTAAATTACTCTTCCTCTTTTGAACATAAAATTATCTTTATAACCCTTATTTGATCCTCAAGAATTTTGATCTTATCTTTATCATTTTTTATCTTGATCTTGCTTTCAAGGATTCTAGCTCATTTTTTATCTTGATACACTCATCTATAATAGCTTTAAAGGTTGAGGTCATGATATTACTATAAGATTCTTCTTGATCATACTCTCTCATATTACCACTATATTTATCAATAAGTGACTTGATCTTATTGTACTTTTCTTCACTTGATTTTAGACATGAATAAGTGACCTCCACTTGAGACTTCAACTCTTGATTATCTTTCTTCAATTACTTATCCATATTGTACCTTAGATCACCTTCAAATGGTTAAACTTGTAAATAAGATCCCACTATGAAACCAATTTTTAGGGGTATCATCAATGAGAGAGGGGATGAATTAGTGATTCAAGATAATCCAATTAAATTCCTAACTCTTAAACATTCAACATACATCAACTTGATCAAGAAACATAAACATGAAAGAACATACATCCAAAGCATGCATAAGATCATAAATTATATGAACATATCATATATGTGAGAAACCCTTTTAGGGGATAAAACCCATTAAACCCTACAAGATGGACTATAGTCCTATAAAACAAGATCCAACATTTAGACCATCATCCATTGATCAAATAACACCCATACCTTAGTTTAGTAAGATACCCATCCCACAAGGAGAAACTAACCTCTTAGGCAACTAAGCACCCACTCATCCACCTTGATTTGATTTTCACCTTTGATCTGATATATTCTACACTTGGTGATGCACTTTTTTCACATTCACTCTTTCCCTTTTACACTCTCCTAAAATTTCACACACAAGCAATGAATCCAAAACACCCCTTTTGATTACTCTTCACTCATAAACACATACACAATTAGGAAACTTACAACAACTCTATCAAAACATAGCAACATGATCTATAGGTCATTCACACACTCCTTAACCTACTCATCTCTTTAATCCATTCACTAAGCACATTCATTCAATCAACCTTTAGGTCTTACTCACTCAATATGTGTCTTCTAAGCTTATTAGATCCAATGACCTATGTGTTTACATTCACCAACTTGATCATATAAACATGATTGATTCTATTTTCTCTCTTATGATCCTCACTAACCTGTGCCTTCTATTTCAAATATTCTTTTCCTCAATGTCACATCTACTTTGCTCTTCACTCTCAAGTCTAGAAACCATTGCCTTGATCTTCACTATTTATAGAGTCTTCCCTATATCAACTTCTTGATCATCCACAAGACTTTCATTAACCCTTAAAAAATCTATTATGATAAGACAACTCAAATACATTATTACAAGTTACCCATAGTATCTATGGGTCACACTTAAGTAGCTACTCCTTTCAATTGGGCCTTAGTATCCCTTATACGTATCATGGAGACTTGTTTACGCATTTAGCACTTCATCAAGCAAATTATGAGCATATGATCACTTTAAAATATATGGGTCCACTCTATATAATAACTAAGACATCTTCAAGTGATTTCTCACACTAAAACACTCTTTTGCTAAAGCACAAATTGCTCGAATATTATTTTGTACATAGTAGCACCATCAATGAATAAACAATAAAATTTTAGTCTATAAATATTTAATTTTACAAACATTTAGAACTTATAACTAGATTCAATAGATGTGTCTTGAAGTCCTCTACAACTTTGGTTTTTATTGCATCAAGAAATTTGATCTAGATCAAAAGTTATAGATAAAAAACTAAGCACTAGTTTTCCTTGACAAATTTTAATATTTAAATTTCAATGGTCACTATACAGACACTAAACATCGAGAACCTTAATTTCATCTCTTACTTCCTTAAAACTATGCATAAATACACACCATTGATCTCCTTTGAGTATCTCAATCTTTACCAAGCAATGCTCACCATTGATCTTTGATTAGATTTATCACGATTGTGCCACTTAGTAGCTCTGCATGCCTTCTGCACATTTGAATTTTAACTCAACCCACACCATCGATCTCTATTAGTATGAATGCTTGTGAACCATTGATTTTTTGTTAACTCAATGAGATATTGACACTTCTCATCAACATGTACAATCTTAGACTCTTTGACATTTGACTAAATATGCACCATTAAATCAATATCTAGATGATGAATGCTCACTATTAGATCAACTGACTAGTGACCTCAAACTTCAACATAGTAAAACTTGATGGTCTCTGGCCCATCATAGTTTGCAAGATAAACTTATAAGGTTTATAACTTGAGCTAGAAAACATTTCAAGAATCTAAATTTTCAAGTTACCTTCTTGACACTATAGACAACATCTCCATGAAATCCTTTGACCTCAATTGAATTTTTGAGACCCTATATTAAATACAAAAACTTGTTGGTTCATTCATATTTGCATGATTTGTAGTGATGGTCTAGCTTCTCTTAAGCTATAAAATTCATGGTTCTCATTCTAAATGATGAAGTGACATACTATAACTTCACTAAGACATATAAGGATGCCTCACAACTTGTTATTTATCCTTATAGATCTAAAAATGTTCCATATCTCTCCAAACCATCAATCTGATCACTTTATCATTAATGCATTAGTATCGCGTGCTTTGTTTGACATCAATGACAACCTAACATCAATGACCATGCTCAACATGTTATAATGAAATTTAATACATAATTATCTCAATAATTATAATGAAAATGTATAAATGGAGATCATTAAATGAAATACCATAGCAGAATAAGAAAATATGTCTCAAATAGTTCACAATGATACTATATCAGCTAATGAATTAAATTCAAGTAACTTACGACCATGACATCCTTCCCCACTTGGAAGAGAGTCATCATAATGACCAAAACAACCTAAGATAATGGTGCCTAAAAATACTTTCATCTTCCCATGTAGCACTTATTTTTGACAAAGGATCCCATTGAATCAAAACTTGGAAAATCTCATAATTCCTTAACTTAATGTTGTGATGATCTAAAATTTTCACTAGATCCAACTACATACTTTCCTCTTTTAAAAACTTAAGATGAGTCCAATAAAAAACATGAGTTGATTCAGGAATACACTTCCTTAAAAAATCAACATGAAACACATCATGATTCCAAGATGAGGAAGGTGGAAAGGCTAGCCAGTAGGCAATAGGACTAATTTTCTCCAAAATTTAAAAAATTCTTACAAACCAAGAGGCTAGTTTGGAAGACTTTCCAAATTTAATTGATCTTTTCTATAGTCTAACATGTAGAAAAATATTATCTCCCACTTGGAATTCAAATGGTGTCTTTTTCAAGTCTACATAACTCTTTTTCCTATCAAAGGTAGCCTTTAATCTCTACCTTATATTTTACATTTGTTTATCATAATCTTACAAAACATTAGGACCAACAACAGTCCTATTTTCTAAACTTTCTTAGCCAAGTGGAGTCTTACACTTGTGACCATACAAAGCTTCAAAAGGAGCCATTTTAATCACTGGATGATATGTATTATTATAATAAAATTCAATTAAGTGTAAACAATCTTTTTATTTACCTTATTGATCTATAACATACATTCTTAACATGTTTTCCATAACTTGATTTAATATTTTCATTTCACCATCCATTTCTAGGTGATAAAATAAGTTAAAATTCAATACTGTACCAAAATTAGTAGTTAAATTTTTTCAAAATATTTAAGTAAAAAATTTATCTAAATTATAAATAATAAATTCAGGAATACCATGTAACTATATTATCTCTTTCACAAACTGTGCATCAAATACAAATGCATCATCAATAAAGTTTCTAGTAATGAAATGACCAACTTTTATAAATTTATCAATTACAACCAAAATAATACCATGTTTTCTTTTATATTTTGGAAAACTAGATATGAAATCTAATGAAATCATATCCCACTTCTTGGTACATCATGAGGGAAAAAAATCCTCTTAAATGGGAATATTTAACTTTCACACAGTGGTATTCCAAACATCTAGACACAAATTTAGTAGTTTAATGTTTCATTTCAAGCTAGTAATACATCATTTTAAGTTCATGGACCATTTTTGTGACATCTAGATGAGAAAAATAAGGTGTTGTATGCACTTATTTTCGTACAATATTCCTTAAGTCACTAGAATGGGTACATGAATATGATTAAACCATCATAATCAACTAAAAAATCATAAAATATATTTTCAACATGCTCATCATTCAAATTAACACTTACATGTTAGCATAATTTATCAGAACACTATTATTCCAATAATTTAATTCTAAAATTATTATATAGAATAAATAAGACAACAAGGTATATGCATTAGCTAAATTCATCAACAACATGATTTTCCTTACCTTTCACATATGAAATATTCATTTCAAAATTTCTTAAAAATTCCATCCTTATGTGTTGGTGCACATTTAGATCATCCTACAAAAACAAATATTTTAGGTTGTGATGATTAGATTTTACCTCAAAATACTTACCCATTAAAAGGTGTTATTATTACATCAAATCATGAATAATGTCATTAATATCAAGGTCATGAGTGGTGTAATTTTTCTCATGGTCTTTTAATTTTTATGAATCATAAGCCACAACTAAACCATCCTAAGTTAACACTCCACCCAAGCCTTCTTTAGATGCTCCTAGCCATATTTAAAAATTTCCATTTGGATTTGGTATAACAAGTATAAGTGCCAAAGTCAATAACTCTTTAAGATTAAGTAAATTTTACTCACTGTTGTCTCTTAAAAATAACAGTCATTTTTGGAACAACATTTGAATTATTTTGGTTCTACAAACCAAAATAATATCTTCCATTTTTAAAATTTGTATTAAGTATTCATATTTCTCATTTTTAGAGCTTCTCAGAGAATCTACAAATTTTTGCAGGTGGTTTTCAATCAAAAGAATTGATTTTCAGCATTTGTTCATTTTTTGGGAAAAGTTCAAAGTTCAGTCGTTTCAGCAGGTTCAACAGTCGGTTCAACCAAAGGAACAGTTCAACGTCCAAGTTCAACAAGCTTCACGACTTCTGTAGGAATTTTCATTGGCAAATAATCAGTAGCAGGTTCAACATTTGGTTCATCCTTTGGTTCAACTTCAAATAGTTCAAAGGTGGGTTCAATCAAGCGGTTCAACACTTTCATTGGCTTTGCTTCAAAAGCTTGGCGTGCTTCATTGAACCTTTGTACCGGTTCAACAAAGGTTCATCGACTAAGTTCAAAAGGATAGTTCAATGCTAAGTGAACTTTTTTGAAGGACAAGTGCCCTTGTGGAGGACACTTCAACTTGTTCAAAGACTTGGCAGAATGAATTTCACCCAGACATTAAGCCCAGGGAAAATTTATGGGAATGTTCAAAGGAAAGCCCGGGAAAAATTTGTGAAGAGCCAACAAACAAAGCTGAAGGATCATTTCTCAGGGCCTGAAAGGGCAAAGTCTAGTCTGGAAAAGTGCCAAGTGGAAAGATAAAATAAGACCAAGGGATGACACGCCCGAACACGTCAAATTCAACACAGTCAACTAGCCATTGGAAACACAGTGACGGGCATGTAAACGTCAATTTTAGAGACAGTAAAATAGCCCTTGATCCTTTGATCCACAAGACAGAATACATTCACAATTTTCAAGGCCAAGACCAACAAAATGTGGGGAAGAAATAGAACAGCAAGTTAAATCCAAGACACGATTCAATTAGCCAGACAAGGAGGAACGATAAGATCAGATTGCCAGGTGGAACATTGGAAGTTACAAACTTTCAATAAGTGTGACTTATTTCCTTACATTGATAAAATCAAAAGGGTAAAGCACCCCTAAGTTTTAGCATGTCTCCTTAACAGATTCCAATGTAAATTGATGTATTGATTGTTCCCAACTCCTTCTTAAGAGGCTATATAAGGGACTTTCTTCGATTGTAATAGGGATCATCTTCTTTTTGATAATCTGAATGAAACTCTACCAAAATTGAGAGGCATCATTGAGACTTTATGCTCAATTTGTTTATCATATTTTGTTAATGAAAACAAGGGACTTTTTCAAACTTTGTGCTGTGATATCTTATTTGTTTCATTGATTTAATAAGCATAATTAGTTAACTTGTCGAGAAGGTGTCCTGGAGAATCAACTATGGAGAGACTTTGCGCCCCCATAGCTGCCTTCAGTGTGTTTGTATTTTCATTAATATGTAAAGAATTTTGGAAAGACTTTGAGCTTTCATTATTCTTCATATATTACTCGAGTATTTCTTGCACATACTTTGTGTTGCGTCTTGATTTCCTAGTTACCATACTTCAGTCATATTCTACTTTTATTTCTAGGAGTATTCTTGTGGCTAGGTGAACAGTTCTTTTGAAAGAAGAGGAGTGTTATCTATCATTCTCTTGAATTCCTCCTTTGTTTTGTATACATCATCTCTAAAAAAAGAGAGATGGATGCCTAGTCCTACCCTTGAGTACTATTTTCTATTCATATATATATATATATAGCATATACATAGGGAACCTCCCCTTGATGAGAGGAGAGAGAAGTCTCCTTCTGATGTGATAAACTTACACATTAGGATGACTAATCTTCTTGATTTGGCTAATAAGACCTATTTTTTTTACCAGTATGCTGATAGACAAAATAATCAACCAATAGTTTTTGGCGACACCGCTGGGGATATACACAATATTGTGCAATTTGGAACCTTAAGTTTTAGATTGAAACATCACCTATATAACCCATTATCATTATAACCTTATCCATTATATACTCTTGTGACTCCGTTTCATGTCTTACCCATTATCCATTTATAGCCTTACCATTTTCATCAATCTTCATTTTCATCCATCTCCATTATATTATCTGGTCTACAAAACTAGAGCTACTGGGAAAGAAAGCGCATTTTGAAGCCTCAAGCTTTAAGCTAAAGTAGGGCCATTTTCTTTTCCATTTTTGTCCTATAATCTGGCAACTCCACTCAAATGTGTTATCCCTATTGTTCATAATTAAATCATGTCAGTTTGAGGCCCTTGGGGTAACTCTTTTAGCCCACTCAACTTGACTCCACCTCTACATGAGCTACCACTCAGTTCAAGGAAGAATTTCACCAAATTATTTGGTGATGGAAGAGTCCACCCTGATGAACACATTGCAGCCTTCACCATAGCCTGTGGTGTGATAGGGGTGGAATTTGAAGACGTGGCAGTCAATTTTTTCATGGAGACATTACAAGGTGCTGCTGCAGATTGGTTTTACCATATGCAATCTGGATCAATGACTAGCTGGGAGACTATCAAAGCCAAGTTTGAAGCAAGGTTCAAACCTATAGAAGATGCACATGCCTTGCTAGCCCAGCTCACATAGATGAAGAAGGAGCCCCATGAACCTATGAGGGACTTCATTGCCAGGTTCAACAAGCTGAGGCACAGGATTCCCATGATTGCCCAGTCAACACCTCAGAATCTCATGTGTTTCTTCATCAATTCAAAGCTGCCTGAAGTGAGTTTTATATTGAGATGGGCTAGACACATAGACCTTGAGGCTGCTTAAGACTTGGCTACTGAGCTAGAAGATGGCCTTATCTTGGTAGGAAAGATAAGGATAGATCCTAACAGAATTAGAGCTTCATCATCTTCTAAATATTCATCTACAAGCACCATTGATCCAATGGTGTGAAAGCTGGCAAATGAATTGCTAGCCTTGAAAAGGCAAATGGCACTAAGTATGTCTTCTACTCCTCTATATAAAGATATACCAAGGAGGACATTCCCTAATTAGCCATATCAAGGCAACGCTACTAGAAGTCAAGGGCAACAAAATCATCTTCCTCCCCCACAAAATAATCCTGCCCTTGAAGCACCTCCAACAAACTCAGTAGTTGGATATCTGGAAACAGAGCATGTCTCCTATTCCCAACCTGAGTTAGAGCAAGAAAATGGCACTGATCTCTTCAGGGAGGATCTAGAAGAATCAGCTAGTGACTCCCACATTGGTTTCCTGAATTACCAGGATGAATCTAGAAGTGAAGGTGAAGCAATCAAAGGATCATACGTAGTATTCACCTAGTCCCAAAATTAGTCAGCCCAACAGGCCAACAAAGAGAAGACAGAGGAGAAACCCCAACCAGTAATTTCAATTGCTGATCAGAGAACCCCTCTTCCTTTTCAATCAAAGGACCTGGTGATTACCAAAGAAGTAAGTACATTGAACATCTCTGCACCTTCTACTTCAACTTCACAAACCAGTCCTCCCCCTCCTAAAAATCAAAAGGATGAACTCCCATCTTCTCTTCCAAGCCCATTCCAGTCATTTGACATGATTAATCATGTCAAGAAATCCAAACTTTAGATGACTGAGTTTGAATCCCTGCAAGCCAATCCTGAGCAATTGTACATTGATGGAGAACCTGGTGCAGACCTGTCTGAGGTAAAAATTATGGTCACCCAATGGCCCCTACATCTCAAATTTTGTTTGAGCCTTCAGGCAGGGGTAATTCCTTCTTGACCATAGAGGATGTTCATGTTTCTATAGATGAAAGTCCTGTAGCTAACAATCTAAGAATTGATCCAAATAAGATTTTAGGAGAATTGGTGGGATGCAATATAAACAAGGAAGGATCTTCCATCTCTAAAGAAGAGAAATCTGATAAGAGATCAACTTCTGATGATGAGAACAATTCTTACACCAATCGTGAAGTTGGGACTATGTTGATACCTCCTCAAGGAGATATTCTTCCTTAATGTAATTTTCAAGTCAGCATTTTTTCCACAGCTGGATATAGATCTCTATTACTTGGATTGAACACTGCTCAAGATGAAGAAGTCAAACTCCTTCACATCAAAGGAGATGCTAAGCTGATAGTTTGTTAGGAGTTTGATGTGGATAATCCAATCATATGCTAGATTGAACCAGAAGAATAACCAATTATGGTAATGGACCATGCTGCTGCAAATCAAAATTAGGCAAAGGAACCCTTCACAGGGAGAACAAGGAGTTATGGTTTTCAGTTTGAAGACCACGTCCTGCCATAGAGCAAAAAGAAGGAAAGACCAAAAGGAAGACGCAAAAAATTGGTTTCCTGGTGGAGAGCTCCATTTTCCCTTCACTGTTTCTTGGGACAAAATGTCTTCTTACTGGTTTACCAAGATGGCACACTGTTTTCATTGTCTCTCAAGAAGTAGCATCTAAAATACTTCAATTCTTGAAGGATCAGATCATTGCATATGTATATATGTATATTTGTACAGTTTTTAATTTTGTTTTGTTTTGTTTGTTTCCCTTTTTGATGCCTTTCATTTCTGGGTAGCATGACTCCGTAACCCAATGGTACACTTGAAGGCACTAGAGATTCTAAATTCTACTCCTCCCAATCAGTATTGCAATTGACAGAAGTTCCCCAACTGGAGCCAACTGTTGTCTCCTAAAAATAACAGTCATTTTTGCAACAACATTTGAATTATTTTGGTTTTACAAACCAAAATAATTTTTTAAAATTTGTCTTAAGTATTCAGATTTCTCATTTTCAGAGCTTCTTAGAAAATCTACAGATTCTTGTAGGTAGTTTTTAGTCAAAAGAATTGATTTTCAGCATTTGTTCATTTTTTGAGAAAAGTTCAAAGTTTAGTCGCTTCAGCAGGTTCAACAGTCGGTTCAACCAAAGGAACAGTTCAACATCCAAGTTCAACAAGCTTCATGACTTTTGTAGGAATTTTCATCAGCAAACAATCAGCAACAGGTTCAACATTTGGTTCATCCTTTGGTTCAACTTCAAATTGTTCAATGGTAGGTTCAATCAAGCAGTTCAATGCTTTCATCGGCTTTACTTCAAAAGCTTGGCGCGCTTCATTGAACCTTTGAACCGGTTCAACAAAGGTTCATCGACTAAGTTCAAAAGGATAGTTCAATGCTAAGTGAACTTTTTTAAAGGACAAGTGCCCTTGCAGAGGACACTTCAACTTGTTCAAAGACTTGGCGGAATGAATTTCACCCAGACATTAAGCCCGGGGGAAATTTATGAGAATGTTCAAAGGAAAGCCCAAGGGAAATTTGTGAAGAGCCAACAAAGAAAGCTAAAGGATCATTTCTCAGGGCTCGAAAGGGCAAAGTCTAGTCTGGAAAAGCACCAAGTGGAAAGATAAAAAAATACCAAGGGATGATGCGCCCGAACACGTCAAA
>JARHVA010010995.1:37500-104717 GCA_037957365.1 Torreya grandis
TCCTAAGGATCAATAATGTCTTAGGATAGATATAATATTTCCCTTTTTCTTTGTTTGAGGTCTTAGTTCTAGTATTCATATTACTTACTTAAGAAGTATATCTTCTTAAGCATCAATTCCTAGATAAACTCTTATTAATATAATATAAGTTCACAATCCCACTCTTATCATGTTATGATGGAGGAACAAGTGCTATATTTTGGAATAGGTCATTACACACACACACACACACACACACACACACACACACACACACACACACACACACACACACACACACACACACACACACACACACACACACACACACACACACACACACACACACACACACACACACACACACACACACACACACACACGCACGCACGCACGCACACACACGCACGCACGCACGCACGCACACACGCACGCACGCACACACGCACGCACACATGCACGCACGCACACACACACACACAGGCACATGTATGTATGTATATAATGACCTATTCCAAAATATAGCACTTGTTCCTCCATCACAACATGATTAGCTAGTAGTAGCCATGTTCCCAAGAACTTAAAAAGGAAGTACATTATTGTCAATGTAAATTTATTATAACATAAGACTAACTAAAACTTAATGCTATTTAGTTATAATTAATTGATTTAATAACTACCCATACAACCCTAGATAAGTACTTATTAAGTGATATGAAAGTATTATCTTTAAGTAGTTAAGTTCATAATAATTACTTAGGTAATTATTCATATATAAACTTTATTATAGAAATAATCAAATTATTAAAACTTCTCACAAGATATTGAACTCAATTTAATCCATTAGTTTTACCAAATTAGTCATCAATAATTTATTTAACCTATTATGAGGTCACCATTTTTACATTAATGAAGTGTCAATACTTTCATTCATCTATCCATGTAATTAATAATATTCACAATCTATAGGAATTATAAAATTTCATATAAATATAGCTTTCATATTCATCCAATACAATAGATAACAAAATTAAACATATCCAATAAATTTTGTTACCTAGCTTAAATAAGCTTGTGGTTATATAGGATCAAACAAGTAACTTTTACATATCTAATGTTATGTATCTTTTCCTTATCTTATAATCAAGAATGAATCAAACCATAATAAAAACATAATTGATATTTGATTCAAAAACTAATCATTATATATTCAAATATCCACCTATTTTCACAATCACTATACCAATGTTTTATAAACATAGTCAAGACATGATCAAAATGTTATTCAAAATGTTATAAAATTTAAATCAATAGTACAACTATTTTTCCAAATAAGTAATCATAAAAAAATATTAAATTCACATCAATTTAATATTACCATGATACTAAAATAATTTAATGACAAACTATAATCAATTTAGGAATTAATATACATGTCATGTTACATCATTTTGTATTAAATACAATTATTACTAATAACACTAGATTCAAATACAATAACTTTAATTCCATTTAATGAAATTAAATAACTTAGAATAGGAAAAAATGAATCCAATCAATTTATGTAATCAAATGAAGCTAATCCCACCTCATAAGTCCTAATGAGTTGAGCCATAAGTGGCCCTAGACCACCCCAACCATCAGTTAGATATGGATTATGGTAGCAGAGAACTGATGGAGAAAGGATTATGAAATAGTCAAGCTTGAAAACATACCAAAAAATGACCAACAAAATAAAACTAAACACATAATTCAACCCACCAAGATTCATTAAGTTAGTACCTGATTATGACTTTAGCTCTATTTTGTGCTTCTCAATTTATAGGCCATATTGTATCTCAGAATATAATATGAATCATAAATCTATGTTATCTCAGTCATCTTCACATATTATTTTTATAGACATTTAAGAGTTAAAATAAAATCCATAAAAAGAAGATAAAAACTTATCTAATTAAAAATAAGACTTACGTAAAACTTCAAGTCACATTATTAATAAAAATTGGCTTTACTTAATGTAATAATAACTAAAAATTTCAATCACATATTTGTTTACACCATAAATATAAACATTGACTCTCCATGAATATGACCCCAATCTAGGGTTTCTACATTAAAAACACAATGTTCACACCCACACATATTCATTCTAAAAATGAAAAATATATGTTATTAACAACCTAAATAAACACTACAGGTGCTCAATGAAGCCATCACTCATTGACATAAAACTAACATGATGGCCCTTATTTGGGTTTCACCTAAACTCAAAAATTAATATTAAGATTTTGGTTAAAGCCCTAATATATGCCATTTGATTGTATTTCCAAAATAAACTCAAAATCTTAATGACATTACTTACTTGGTTGATGAAAGTTGACCATAGTAGTTTTTTACACTTTCATCTTCCAAAAACAAAAATTTCATGTTTGTCTTCACAAAACTAGTCAGTTAATAAACACAAAAACAAATCCTTTGTGACTCTCCACAATCCTTGAATGGATATCAAGATAAATGCTTTCAAATATAGTTCCCACTCCTGAAATGTTTCATGCAAAATTGCTTCACACTCCCCTTGGCCACTATGACAAAAAATTTGGTAGAGTTTACCTAAGGTTTCCAAACCTCTAAGACTAAATTCCTAAAATAAATGCAATGAACCCTAAAAACTAGATGAAATCTCTTGACCACTTTTGCAAGAAAAGCAAGCCAATGTCATGACCCCTAAGTCATTAGCTTCAAAAAAAACCACCAAACTAATTACCATGATCCCCATGTGGGTTAAGTTTCTGACCTAATTCTCTAATCTCAAAAAGGACTTAACCACATGCAAATGAAATAAATAAGTATGCCAAGCAATATCTATTAAACACATAAACCATCATGCCTAGTTTATTACCATGCATAATTTTAAGATGCTTTAATACAAGTTTGAAACCATATAGGGTCATTTGAAAACCATTAATTGAGTTTTTAAGACATGAAAATATCAATGAATGTCAAATATAAAATACTAAATGTAGAAATATGACAAATATTGGAACCACTATTGACACATAATTACATGATCGACTAGAATGTCAAATTCGATGAGTAACGAGTTCAAAAAAATACACAACATCAAAATTGATATAAATGATAAAAATAAATAAGACATCAATTTTTAATCACTTATACTCAAACAATGATAGTCTCACAAATGATAATATTGAATAAGGAGATGTTTTCACCAAGTAAAAATTAACTCAAATCAACTATTAATAAAATTGATCATAAAATGATAACATACAATAGTCAAATAATAAATCATAATGACTAAACCATTAATATCAATAATTTCAACTTTATGTTTAGTTTAAATATTTTGTTTATTCATTTATTTCTCCAAGTTTCTATATTTTTCAGCTCGACTCAAAACCTAGCTCAAGTACTTGTCCCTATAGTCAACCAATTGACTATCAAAAACATATGAAGATTTAAGTATAATAAATGTGATAACAACATTTTAATAATACATCCAATTGAATAATGAAATAATACATATTAATCAATAATATCAAATGCTATAATGAAATTTAATCCATAATTATGTCAACAATTATAATAAAAATGTATCAATGTAGACCATTAACTATAATACCAAAATAGGATAACAAAATATGTCTCAAATAGTTCATGGCTAAACTATATTAGCATAGTAAATTAATTTCAAGTGAATTAGAGTCATGACAAAATAAATATAAGTTATAATAAGAATTACTATGTATTTTGTATTGAATCCTATGAATGAGCACACCTACTTCTTTTCTTTTATGAATGCATTAGATGACAATTTATAACAAATACTAACCCATGTGTCACATTATTTATAAACTAAATTTTAATTAATTAACATAAACCATCTATATCCTATAGTTTCATATTTTATGTCAACATAAAACATAATGAACTTCTTTAAAATAACCTTAGAAACTTCATTAATACTAAGAAACTTCCTAATGAATATGCCCATACTTTCACCAACAAATGGAAGTAGTTAGTGCATAAAGTGGGTCATAACATGAGTAATGATAATCTTTTAAAAATCTTTTTTACTTCTCTTAAATCCCCTCTTCAATAAAATTTGTTGATATTTTGTCCTCAAACCTTGCAATAAGCCTTCAACCAAGTAAAGTAGCAAGATTTCCTTGTGGCTCAATTTGAAAAATCCTAAAATGATAAAATAGAAATTTTCACTATAATTAATCTTATCACCACTAATTATTCCAAAAATAAGCCTCCCCAACTCAAACTGAGAGCACCTAAATTAGATAAATGATTTCCTTCATACCATCCCTTCAATATGCATAAAATTAATAAGTTTTTATCTCTATCCAAACTATACATTTACACTACTACCCCTCATTCATGGTAGGATCTTAATAAGGTTTGTTAGTTCTATGCCAACATTGGTTACCCTCTTTAAATCTATTATGTACTCTAAATAATTGTGGTAACTATCATCTTGGGGGGAAATTTAATCATGATATTATCACTAAATAATGCCATAATGAATACATCAAATCATCTAATAATTAATATTACAATCACCAAAAACCTCAAAATTAATATCAACTATTAGATCCGATTATACTACATTATAATGAGTATGTTTTTCATAGTAATAATCAGTATTATTTTGATTCCCAATTTTCAAATATATTAAATGATAGTTTCTATCATAATCCCACTCATAAATATCAAGTCACCAAACATAAAAAGCCTTATCTCTAAGATCAAATTCTTAAGTTTACTACTAATTCTATAAATACATCATATTCTTACCCATACGATAGTGATGAGCTTAATCCTCCATAATAATCTCAACCTAGTACTTATAAATATTATATTACCATTCTACTTAATTAATCATTACTAATCAAATATAAACTTTATTAGTTTTATTTGATAAGGTGAATGTCAAGTTTTATAGGTACCTGAAACCACAAATGTAAGAAATAAATTACATCAAGAAAAATAGAAAAAAACATAACTAGGTCAATCGATCCAACCTACCACTAGAATTTGCCAACTTTAAGAAAGGTACCAGGAATAGAAAACAAAATAAGACTCTTAAAAAAGGACTCACTCTAAATTTATTCTAAGGGCATGCCAGAGTCATCTTGTTTCTCAAAAAACATTAAATCCTTCTTATTACCACTTAATTTTTTCTTGACACTACAAGATATTCCTCTAGATCAGATGCTAGAGCCTTCCACCATTCTTATTTTCTATTCATTTGTCCCCTTTTCCTTCTCAGGTATTGTCTTATCTTTCTTTGTAATACTTATAGGGTATTTATTTGGGGTGATAGTTATGGTTTCCTTACCTTTTTTGTTGGGGGTATCTTTCATCCTATACCTACTACTTCAACTGTCTTTAGATTTATCAAAGCTTACCTTAACCTATTTAACTCTATTTTCAATTTATTCCACTCTTCCATGAGAGGAAACATCTATTATCCCATGTTTTATAGATTATCATGGAAGTCCTACAACTTTTTCCTGATTCTTTTAGGGAGATCTACCAATTCTCTACCATCCCTTTAACTCCTAACTTAATCTACCTTCATCTTACAAATTTCAAAGTTAGGTTTTCTAATACCTTAGGTGACCCCAAAACTTCTACTTACCTTCTCAATTTGATTATCTAGGAGGGAGAGTCTAGGGTCTTTTATTTTCCTTTCCAATCAACTCAAGGATGTTTTTGATGAGGGCTAAGGGGTGGGGAAATTGGGCGAGGGATAAGGTGAGAATGTATATTCATCATAGAACTATATGGTGTTTTTTGGGACCTCCCCTAAACATTTACATTAATTATTTAACATGGGGTTACCTCAATTACCCTTAATAATTTCCCTTTTTTGGTGAGGAGGAAGATTAAACCTTAATGAATTAGGTCTATAGAAGGTTTTTATTGGAATTTTAATATAGATTATTCAAGGTGCATGTGTAGGTATTAAGGTAGTCTAATACAGTTTTGATTTAAGTTATTTGGTAACAAGAAGTAATGGGAACATATGTGAGTAAAGTTTCCCTCTAAAGTTAAGTATTTCATTACCTAGAGATAGAGGTCTGACTAATGCCTTGGAAGATTAGATCTAGGTTATTCCTTATTTTTAGTTTGGAAGTTTGACTATATTTTGAAGAAATTTTGCATGATCTCTTATTTTCTTTTCTTCCTCCTATCCTTAAATGCTTTGGTGCCCTCACAAGGCATACTTGTGACTTCCCTGACTAGATCTTCTATGATGTCAACTTTGGTGCCCCTAATCATGACTTAACTCTACCTATACCCCATATAAAAATCCTTTACAATAATTTTGTCTTAGATTTCAATGAAAATAATGAATTTTTTGAGCCACCCTTTTATGAGTTTATTCCATACCTTATAATTCATTTAGAACTTAGTGCAGGATATTGGCTCACGCCTATCTCTATCACCTCCCATGGATTCACTACTCTTCCTTATTGGGTAGCATAATATGTAGAGTGTGAATTGAATGGTTGAGATGATATAATTTTTATTTATCCAACATATATTACTGTGGTACTTTTTTATATGAATTTTACTATCAAAAAATTTGAAATGAGTATGACCATCATGAGACTTAGTGTGGGGTGAACTTGTCTTAGGTGTAATATTTGTTTGTACGTGTGGTCTCAACCCTTACCTAAATAGGGGAATTTTATAAATCATGAATAACCATGAGGGATATATTAGGGGAGGTGGGATGTTGGTGTGTCCAATCCATGTGATGAGATTGAGGCTAGTGATGACAATGTTTTCCATAACATCTAATACGATGTTACCCTCCTGATTGATATGGGTGAACAAATAATCACTAGTAGTCTAAAGGAGGTCAATGACATCATTAATGAGGTGTATAATGGTATGGTAGGGTTTTTATTTTCCTAAAATGTCATTAAGTATGTTTATTGAATCCTTTTCAATAGCCAACTTGGTGATGTTAAGTTGGACAACCAACTGGATGTCCCAAAGAACAACTTTGGCCTTGGTTCCAACTCCAAATCATAATATAATTTCATAGATGAACTTAACTCCATGAATTTAAAATTTATTTTAATAAAACTCATGATATCATCGATATATCATTGAAATTTTCCCATAGGGTAATTTTAAAACATCATAGAGTCCCCATCTAGAAAATCTAAACCACCTACCTAACCCTCTGAAGGTCTTGTACTTACATAATTTCATTTTTATTGAAAAAAATTAAATATTTTACCTCTAATAAAATATCCATATATTTTCCTAAAAATACATTATTAATGATAATATCCACTTTTAAACTAATGATTAACCCCTATTCATTAAATTGTTATAAATAATACTTAATAAGAAAGGTATTAGAAGATTAAGGCTCAATCATTAATTTTATTTCCATTTAGTTAATATAAAAAGTTGGATATTCTAAAGATGAATTTTTAAATACTCAACTCACATGTATTATATTTGATAATATTAATTAAAACCCTCTTGTTGAATTTGGCTCCCTCTCATTATTAGATCCATAACAGTACACATTAATTTTATGGTTTTAGATCTTCCACTTTCCTATAATCACTTTTTAATAAATCCTTAGACTAACCACATGAGTTCTATCATAAATTTTAATATAAAATGTATTATTTATAATAATGATAATAAACATTACAAAAATGAAGCAGATCCCAAACCATGTGATCTCAAGTTACCAAATCATGTTACATAGTATCACATTTTGACTAATTGACATATCAATAGTCTTCTACCTAAGTTTGTCAATGTGTATATTATTATATAAGTTACCCTTGATGATTTTGATTATGATGAAGCCAATGAGTTTTAAACTATTTTAAATACCACCATATTACCTGATTATATAGGAAAATGGCTTCTTCTATCTCTTTTACCATGATATTTAACCATTCCTTTTATTGATGATGATACTAAAAATATCCCAAATCCAATACTAATGAAAATTATTACACAAAATATGAATTTTAATGCAATGATTTTTTGGGTAGCCATATTATTTCAAAATCCTCTATCCTTATTTCTTCAAACTTCAGTGACACTAGTGAGTCAACCAAGGATACTTCCACTAAAATTTCTTAACTAGATCTTCATGCATATAAAAATTATTAATCATATGATGATTATTATTTATTTTCTCAATACCAATCATGGGACTTGGATGTAATTAATTATCATAAAAATATTGTTAAAATGCATGATATTAACTAATATCAAAACTTAGTTTATATATCATCTAATTTTAGTGATGACAAGAATGATCCAAAACCCCATGGTTATGTCCCTCATATAAAACCTCTATTATAAAACACTATGAACTAACATGATACCATGATACCTATATTATATAATGCTATGAACTAGCACGATACCATTCAAACTATTATTTGATTTTTTTTACTATACTATCCATCTTGATACATTTAAATATTTATCTCATACATGCACCAACCATTCATTATCAAGTTTGAATTTAGTTTATTTATCATCCAAAATTTCATACAAATGTACCAGTTAGGTTGATACAAAAAATATTAATATGTCCTATGTGAGCTGTACTAGGCATGTTCATACTTTCTAGCCTTGTTATTATGAACCAAACTATGTTGACTAAGATGATATCATTAAGATAAAATACTCAATTTATACTCAAAATTCCATTATTACTATAGATGTTGAAAATATATGCAATGAGATAGTATTAACCTTAAACTTATCCTATCTAATGGATCCAAACATAGAGAAGGTAGATCAAATAGAATTTTTTTGTAATTAGTTATATCAGGGCATGACAAATGGATCCACTAAACCTATCTAGAAGAGTACTTATAAAAAAATCAATGGAGAGGGCTCTAAATCCTCTAGGAAATAAATATAATGGAATAAACCTAAATTTGTATTCTAATTTTAATCCAATCTAGTATTTCCAAGATAGAAACTCAAAAAAATAGGATGACTAAACAAAAAAGGGATAAGGAACTCGGGCCTAGGTTACTTAAAGTGGGAAATTACAGGGTTTAAAAACTCTATATCCACACTAATTATAATTTTAGAGGAGATTCAAATAATTAATTATATATTCAAAGCATTAATTATAAAATATTTATATATCAAATGAAAGGGATGGGGTTATAAATACTTACCTTTAATATAACTTATTGAGCCACAATCTCTCCCTTAGCCAATGGTGGCTTGCAAGATATTTTGTGGTCATAAATATCACAATGTTTGAATCAAGATATAAATAAATTTAACTATTATATTGCATTCAATAATCCATAAGACATGTTTTTCCCTCCAAAGAAAATATAAGCAATGGACTCTCAAAATGTAAACTTAAGCAATATTGTGATGAATAATAGGGAGAAACATGAATATTCCTCCCTATTTGGATGGAAATGGGACTCTTATTTATATTAATATATTATCCTAATCCATTCTATAATTTTAGATGATAATATGGAATTATCTCAATGTATTTTAAAACTACATTTTAAATTCAAACTGGATCATCATGGGTTGACTTAGTTGTATATAGTATATTTGTAAAAATAACCATTGGTATTCCCATCCCTTTCCTGATGCACCTCTTAAGGCATACACTCAAATAAATTATAACTCAATAGGTTGATGTAAGAGAGATCATTCATAAATGATAATGTTTACAAATATTGTGTGTATACATATGCTCCACTCAAAACTCATCAAGTGTCGCTACAGTGTAACATGAAATGGTACTTAAAAAAATAAAATATAAAAACATTAACTAAGTGTTTCTCTATATTTTTACTAATTGCATTCAAATAGGAAGAAACTAAGGTTGAGAGTTATGGGTTTGATGTTACCCAAATTTAGTGAGCACCGTATCCAAGCTTTGTGGGAGCTCCTCTTTGGCTGTGGAGGAAACACCTATAGTAAGAATGAAACTTGAACAAAGAAGATGTTAGAAGAGGATATGGTGGACTGCCAAGCTATGCGCTCAGTCCTAGAAGCGTAAAGCTCCCTAAGGGATGACAATCCACTATTTAAAGAAAAGAGTTATGTAAAAGAATAAATTATAAATGACTAAGAAAGAGAAAAATAGATAGTACGTACCTATTCCCTGCAGTCTGTATGTCACAATCACTGATGTTGGTAGGTCTATCGAGGTCGTTGGGGTAAATGGTGCCAATGTCGATAGGGTTTGTTGGCCTCAAATGGATTTTAGAGTATTTCTAGGGTACACAGGGGGTTTCCAAAAGTTTAGAGGTTGGTGCAGGGTTGCAGGAAGGTGAATGAGGTCTGAGGAAGGGTATAGGTGGAGGATTGGTGTGAGAAGGGGGTGAGAATAAGAGGAAGGCCTTTCAGCCCCTCCATAAAAGAAGTCAAGCCTCTTGATAGTATTTAGAAATATCAAATGGAAACTAATTAACAATATATTCTAAAACACTGAATTGAGAACCAAAATACTTAGCTCTATTAGGTGAAGAACTAGAGGTGTCAGAATGCTTATTCCTATTATGGCTGATGTTGAGGTCCTCATATAATGTTTCAATCTAGTCTCTGGAATGACTTGTGCAGAACTTCGGTAGCTAGGAGAATGATAGTTGAATTCTAGTGCTTGAGGTCTCAGAGTGTGTTCGTTAATGTGCAAAAAGGTTGGGGGCAGCTCAATGTTAGAGCTTGGCTTATGTAACCACTATCGGTGATCCCACTGGCATCGACCAAGGGTTGATCGATGTCGATGGAGAGAGAATAGGTAAAAGGGCTATTTTTAGCTCTTTGCCCATTTCTCCACCCACCAAGTTCCTTTTCCATTAGAGAACAGTCAAAACACAGGTTTATGAGGCATGGGAGTTGGTTAGGGAGTTAAGATGGAGTGAGAATAGGTCATGGGTAGTTAGGATTTAGAGGACCTAGTCTCAGGCTGACTCATAGGCTAAGAAATTGTCTTAGGGTGAGGTGTTTAGGTGAGGTGTCCAAGGTGAAAGGGGTTCAAGTGTGGGTTAGGAGTGTTAACATTTAGAAGGGGACCAAAGGGGGTTGACATGATATTGGTGTCTACATTTTCCCCTTTTTGTCTTGTGGTTTGTTCTGATGAATTGCAAGACAAAAATAGGTGTAAGTTGCCCCAAGTATGGGATGAGGTATTCCCCCTCAAAGTGGGAATCGAGAGAAGGGAATCTAAAATCAGGTGCCAATTTGATAGGCAATGGATGGGTAGGATGAGGTTGGAGTGTGAATGCTACAATAGTTGGGATTGCACGTATACCACTTCACTTGATAGGCAAGTCAAATAATCATAGGCAAGGTCAAGGAGGACTAAAATTAAAGTCACCAGTCCCCAGCTTATTAGTGATAGCTGATTGGGTTAAAATGATCAAAGATGTAGCTCCAATGTTCGAGGAAGACTAAAATCAAAGTAATCGATCTCCAACTTATTAGTGGTAGCTGATTGGGTTAAAATGATCAAAGTTATGCTCTAATGGGCATCGTGTTCCAAGTATTTGGGCTAAGAAGTGCTCTTAGAAAACATGAAAATGTCACAGATATTGGGGATCAACTTGGTCATGATCTAACAATAGGTGTGAGGGGTGCATACAATTTGCTAACTATTTGTGAGGTAGCGTATGCAATCAAAACAACCAAGGCAAAGTTGTCTTGAAAGTGGTCATGGTCTGAGGAGACAGTTGCGATCTCCAAGGTCATTTGTCAAGTCAGACTGTGATATAAGTGATCTCGAGCATTGTTTGTTATGGTTGGGGAGATGTATGTGATCTCTAATGTGCCCCATGAGAAGTCTAAGGTGACTTCTATAGTGTCAGGGCTGGTTGTTTGGTTATGATTTTGAGTTGGTTTAAATAGTTGGTCCATTGAGTAGAGGAACGAACGAATGGCTGAGCTAACCTCAAAAGACCCCATGTCAACTAAGTGCTGCCTACATAACCCTATTTTAAGGTCCTCAAGCCAATATAGTTCTCCTAAGAAGGGAAAGAAGAGTCAAAGAGGTTGATAGTTATTTTGGTTTTGTTAGTGTTTTTAGCATTTCCCATATGTTTGATGGTACATGCTTAAAACGATGAGTGTATGATGATGTTATAGCCTTTTCTATATTGTGTGATGGTGTATGCTATAACATAGGTGATGTGGTTTTTTATCCTTAGCAATTTTCCATATTGGTGATGGTGTATGCTAAAAATGAAATGAGTTTGTTTATGCTTCAGCAATTTTCCATATTGGTGATGGTATATGCTTGACATAAATTGTGTTTGGTTGATAGTTTTCATGTGTATTATTTTCCATAGAAACTAATGTGAATGGGATATGATAATTTATATAACACAAATTGATATTTGCATTAAATAAATCATGATGTTATGTTAGTGGTTAGAAAATGTTTTGGTTGTATTTTATCGGGAACATGTGATGTTATTTATGATAAAATGGAGTTAAATGTTAAGTTCATAACTTTTTAGTGAAAATTATGAGATGACAATGTGCGAGCATATAAATTTAAGACACTACATCCTAAAAGATAAATTGACATGTGACGAAGGTGTGTAAGAAGTGAAATGCATGTTGCTCTTTCATTGACAAGCACCATAATGTTAGCATAGATAGGGTTTTTTCAAAAAAAAGCCCCATTCATGCATTACGTCATTGACCATTGGTTTTTGTTAGAGAAATATTCTAATCACTTTGACGTTAAGTGAGCTCAAAATCCCTTGAATATGTTAGGGTAATAGGTTTGATTATGTGATGTGTGAGGATATCGTAACCCTTTTTAGTAGGGATAACTTTGCCTCTTTTATAGGTGACCCTGAGAACGACTATAGGCAAGTTCATGACTTAATAGTTTGTGAGTCAATTTTTTTTGGTAGACTGATCAATGTGGGAAGTCTACTTGGGGATGTTGTTTTTGTTTTATAGTCATGTGAAGCTAATCGATGTGGGAAGCTTCTGAGAGGATGTTGTTTTTGTAGCAAAGTTTGGGCATAGCCATCTTTCAAGGGAGTGGTCTATATTTTGTTGTGTATGTTTGGATGTCTTTGAATAGATGTCCTTCAAGGGAGTAGTCTATTAATTATAGTAATAATGCAGCTATCGTTGAAGGGAGTAGTCTACACTTATAGTTTATGACCTTTTAATATTTTGTAGGAATCCCAATTTTATGTGTTTTGCTTTTGACTGAACTTTTAGTCATGGACTAGACTATAGAGGTTTAAGGGTTTACCTTTTATTAGGACAAAGCATTAATGCTAAAAAAAAGGGTTAACTTATTTTTATAGGGAAAAAGGGTTGAAAGGAATAAGAATGAGGATGATGGGGGTTGCTCAAGGGATGAGCTCAAGTTAAACATCAAGTGAATGATTACTTGGTTAATAGTAGAATGGTCACAGATGTAAGGCATTTAAAGGGCTCAAGTTTTGGCCAGCCTTCGAGAGAAGACAGATGATAAGTGCCTGATCCATACTTGTGCATTATTATATAAGGTCTGATCTAATTAGGAGTAAACTTTCCTCTTTTGCTTCTTTCCATGTTGGTCATGTGTTGATTTTCTTTAAGGATGAGATCTCTAATTTTGAAATCTTGCTCTTTCAAATTTTTATTGTAGGCACACTGAACATAGTCACTACAGTCTTGGTTAAGAGTGGGCCAATAATAGCCCAAGTAGAGGATGTGCTTTGCAACTGAGTTACCACTGAAATGTCCTCCATAAATCCCATCATGGACTTGTTTGATGGCATGAGATGTCTCAGTGGTGGTTAGGCATCAGAGAAGGAGGCCATCAAAACCTCATTTGTAGAGAAGACCTCCTAGCATGGTGTATCAAGTAGTACTTTTGATAAAATCTTGCCATCCATTACTATAGAGGTCAAGAGGAATGATAGAATAAGTCAAGTAGTCAATGATTTGTTTATACCAAACATCATGTGGACTAGAGTTGATATTGCCAACAAAGTTGATATCAGTTAATGTGGACTAGAATTATTGGGCTTTGGTGATGGAGAGGGCTTGGTGAATGGATATGTACAAGGGGTAGAAACCTACTCTTTTCCTTTATCCTGTAGGGTTTGGGACTTGATGGCCACATTAATATTATTGATTTAAAATAAAGTGGGAGAAGGTGGTAGAGGGACCATAATCTTATGTTGGGATCTTGATTCAAGTGAGGAGGTTTGGGAGGCATGGGATGGTGTTGGTAGTTTGTCAAAAAGGTGGTCAAGAGAATTCTCAATGAGAAGGGTGTCCTTTTCTAGGTGTTGGAAAATGACAACCTTAAGAGTGTAGCAATGCTTAGTATCATGCCCAGGTGTGCGATGATATAAGTAGATTTGAGTGTCGTCAAACCAAGATGGTTTTGATCTGAGAGGTTGGTATGGCTTAATGGGTGGGAGAATGATGCTAGAAGACTGCAATAATTAGCGTAACAGTGAAGCATAGGACCCCACTAATGGGTATGTGCTTGTTGTTATAGCAGGGGTTGACAACTTCTATTTAGGAGTTGTAGGGGGAGTTTTTTATACCACCTTTTTGGTTGGTGGTGTGGCTACACACGTAGATGACACTTTCTTAATGAGAGGTGTCAAATTTCTTGGAGGAAATATGTTTTTGATGGGTAGAGGGAGTAATGGAGGTAGTATGTCTTTGTGAGGTGTTGTAATAGTGAGCACTCTTGTTAAAGTGGATGGATGTGGACCCAAGATAGAGGGCAATGGTGAAGGTGGGGGAGGAGTAGACCGACGTGGTTTAGTATCCTTCTTTAGTATGGTGCAAGGACCACTACTATGTGGGGTGAGGTTCAAATCTAACTTCACTTATGGGTGAGTTAGGTTTGTTATAGGGCAAAGACTGAGAGATTTAATTTGTTTCAACATGGTGGATGCCTGTAAGGGTTTAGATTTAGATGTGGAAGGCTGAGCTTCTAATGATTTAGAAGTGGAAACCCAATCCTCATCAGAGACTTTGGGATGAATCATCATAAAAGGGTTGGCAGTATAAGGTGAAGTAAGATGTGTAAGATAAGGAGCCCTAAGTCACTCCTATAATGCCTCGTACTCTAGGTTCCTAGATTGGAGGAATCATAAGTTTTCTACCAATCGAGAGAAGGGTTTAGATGACGTCTTGTGAGGCCTTACAGTCAGTCCTTTAGAGGATTTAGGTGATTGTGAGATCATAAACATGTTGGATGGAGTAATCACGGGCCAAAGGTGAGATAGAATCATCACCAAATCTTCCTCAGCCAAAGTGGGTGAAGTGGCGAGTTCTTCTTTTAGGAAAAAAAGGATTAGATAATTTGGATCTTCAAGCGGATAGAGAGCAAGGATGATCATGCCTTCCATGTGTGGTCTAGGAGCGTGGAAAGTATGATCTTCCATTGGTGACAAGAAGGATAAGGGTGGGGTCACTGGCATTGGTACCATCAAAGCATCCTCCAATATGGGAGAGGTCAAAGTAGACTCTCTTATGTGTGAAAGAGGGGTGGATGGAGGACTATCCTCCATCAGTGGAGGAAAACTAGGAGAGGAAGGCTCCTCTAAAGGGTGAAGCAGAGGGATGATGGCCTACTCTATATGAGGGCGTGGGGAATGAATGGTAAATTATTCCAATGGTAGAAGAAGAGGAAAGGTGGGGGCAAGAGGAATAGGTAATACAGGATCCTCATGAGGTAGAAGAAAGGGTAGAGGAGATGCTTGATGTCATGGGGGTGATATAGGTGAAACGGGTTCATCCATGTGAGGAAGAGGGCAAGGCAAAGAGAGCTCTTCATTACATGTGAGTGATATGGGTAAAATAGGCTCTTCTGCCTGTGGTTGAGAAATGGGTTAACCAACCTCTTTAGATTGTTGGAGAGGTTGGATAGGAATGAAAGGAAAGACCATGTCGACCATGTGTATGTTGCGTTCTTGAAGATCATCGACCATGGTCTAAACATTGTTCTGACTTGGGGGATGGTTAGGAAATGGTTGCCTAAAGACATCCATGTTTTGGTTAGTTGATGCATTAGGGTTATCCAAAACAAGGTCCCCTTTGTCTAACATGTCTTGAATAATATTTTTTAGAGTTTTACAATTATCTGTGTCATGACTCTTGACACGATGATAGTTACAAAAGTCATTTTCCCTATACCATGCAGGAATGGCTCATGAGGGATCAAATTAGATAGGTGGTCAGATTTGAGGGAGGTTGAGGACTCCTTGCTTCACTACTTTATCCATACGGAAGCATATGATTCTCTTATTGGAGTGTATCATCTTTGTTCATACCATTGTTCGAATTGTCTAGTGATGTTTTGCGAAGTGGCAGGCTCATATTGGTTGGTTGTGGTAGAAGATGGTGACCTAAGGACCATAGCATTCATTGATCCTTTGGAGTTGGAGTGGGAAGAAGAAGGTTTGGAAGAAGAATGGTTATTAGATTTTGCATTGGTATTTTTGTTACGCAATTTAACCCTATCTTCTTCGACTGTGCAGAGTTCAAGCTTTCGGGCCATAGTGAAAGCTTCATCGAATGTGCAAAAATTTTGAACCCATAGAGTGGATGAGATGTGCTTGGCACATGCTCTTAAAAAGAGATCAATGAGCTCAGGTTGAGGTAGTGAGAAGGAGAGTTGGTTAATCAAACCTCTCTAATGGGTGATGAAGTCAGCTATTGACTCATCTTTGAATTGTCTAATGGAATAAAGGTCTATGATGGAGACCTTCTTGGTGATATTGATTGAGAAATGACCAAGGAATAGCTGAGTGAGTTGAATGAAGGTGAAGAGAGAATGATTGGTAATGGAGCTATACAAGTCAAGGGTGGCACCAAAAAGTGACATAGGGAATGTGTGAAGCAATGATGCATCATCATGAGATATGAGGTAGCAAGCATGTCTAAATGCTCATAGATGTTGTTGTGGGTCCTCTTTACTCTAAAAGTGAGTAAATTTTGGGAGTTACCACTAGATAGGGTATGGTTAAATAGGAACTAAAGGGTGGATAGGTTCATTGCATATTTGTTCATACAAAAGAACACTCCTCGAACCTGAAACAGATGTCTCAAGGTTGGACATCTTATCCATCAACATCTTAATTAGAATGGAAAATGGATTGGCATGAGGGGCACCCCCTAAGCTATAGGGTACCTAGAAGGTGTTGGAAGGGGTGTATGATGTACTTAGTTGCATTTGTGTAGATGCAACATACTGATAGTTTGTCATAGGGGTTGATGTCGAGGTCAAGGGGGCTTGTGCCATGAAGTTAGAGGGCACAACTTGACTAGATGCTACCAAGGGTGGTTGAATGGTAGCAACACTAGTTAAAGGATAAGCGGTCATTCTTGTGTTTATAGGCACACGAGTGGATGGGATAGAGACAATTAAGTTCTAGAAATGTGTCAAGCATGGTTGAATTGTTTATGATTGAGGGGGTATAAAAACCTTGATGGAGGTAGGGTAAGAAAGGATCGAAGGGGAGGCCAAATCTTGAACATTGGCCATGGTTGGGTAGTAGAGGCTATTGATATCATTGCCGCTTTAACCAAAGAAGTTGGCACCCCATAAATAGGGTTACCCAAAGGATCTCACATTTGGCTTCTAGCGAGATAATGTTGGAGAGAATTGACGTTGTGGTCAAGGAATCTCTCAAAATATTGATCCCCTTTGGGAACCATAGGAGGTTGATCGAGGGTAGGTTGGATAGGAGTATGCTCAGTGTCTGAAGTATGCTCCATTAGATGACTTGGTACGAAGGGCAAAGGTGGGAGTGGATGTTGACTCATGTGGTCAACAAGAGATTGGCTTGACTTCATGTCAAGACTATCCAAGGCGAAATGGATTCAAGTTCCAAACACTATGTGTTTTAGTTTCAAAAAACTAGAATTTGTGTTAAACAATAAGAAATTTGGGTTTTAAGCTTGTTGTTTGGAAAGAGAATTTATTAACAGTGACCGATGTCAATTTTTTAACTGATATCAATTATAAAAATTTGTTGATGTTGGGTAGTTAATCGATGTCAGTGAAGGTTTGGTTGCTGACGTTAGTGGAGAAACTAATGTTAATTTTTGTGTAATTCTAGAAACATAGAAGATTGATAGTTTTTAGAGGAAGAAGATATTTTGAGTTTTTTTAGACTTCAGAATGGTATGACCTTACCAGCTCGAACACTCAGATAAAAATAGCAGAATAGATGATTAGGCAGACAACCTCTAAAATGTTAGATTCCTAGGAATGAGTATTAAAGTCATGATGGCTTATGCCTTAAGAGAATGTGTTGGGAGTTGGCCTTGTAGAAAAGGTCCTAGAGAGGAAGTCTATGGCTGGTTTCAAGTTGTGTTATGGTGCTCAAAAACATTTATGTTAGGGTCGATACATGGCCTGGTGCTGGGGCTTGCTCCCTTCACTTCATGAACCCAGAGCCGAGCTAGGCCACTTATCCAAAATATACCTTCCCTATAGTTTATACTTTGCCAAAGAATAGAGTGGATCCTCCTCTTCGTGGTGAAATCCAAGTAGGATTACTAGGTGGGGTAAGGTATCTGCTAGGTGATGAAATCCTAGATGGGCCTTGTCTCAATTAAGTTTATGTGTTTGATTTGAAATGATTGTGGTTTGGTTGTGTAACATTTGTGCACTATGATTCATTCATAATGATTTAATTAGTAAATGGGCTAAGTATGCATCTAAGTAAGAATGAAATGCAGTAGTTTTAAACCCAAATCTAAATATGTTATTCAAATACAAACAAATGGAGAAGAGGTAAAGATTATGAGTTATTCACTACTCTATGATGCATGCAAGAAGTAACAAGAAGAAAAAGAGATGTTCTTTCTAACCTCTACTAATGATTTATCTTTTGAGACAAAAAGATAGTAAGAGAAGCTAAGTTTTTTATTTCTCAAGAAAAAAAGGCAAAGAAGAGGGGATGCAAGAAGTGAATATTTTCCTAATGCATCTATATGAAAATTTGATGATTAGAAGAAGAAGAATGAACCCAAGGAAAACTCCAAGGGTCCCACTGGGCATGCCAGAATGTTTCTCTATATTTTCACTAATTGCATTCAAATAGGAAGAAACTAAGGTTGAGAGTTATGGGTTTGATGTTACCCAGATTTAGTGCACACTTTATCCAAGCTTTTTGGGAGATCCTCTTTGTCTATGGAGGAAACACCTGTAGTAAGAATGAAACTTGAACAAAGAAGATGTTAGAAGAGGATATGGTGGACTGCCAAGCTACGTGCTCAGTCCTAGAAGCATAAAGCTCGCTAAGGGATGACAATCCACTATTTAAAGAAAAGAGTTTTGTAAATGAAGAAATGATAAATTACTAAGAAAGAGAAAAATAGATAGTGCATACCTATTCCCTATAGTCTGTATGTCACAGTCGTTGATGTCGGTAGGTCTACCAAGCTTGATGGGGTAAATGGTGTCGACATCGATTGGGTTGTCGATGTTGGTAGGGGTTGTTGGCCTTAGATGGCTTTTAGAGTATTTTAAGGGTACACAAGGGGCTTCTAAAAGTTTAGAGGTTGGTTCAGGCTTATGGGAAGGTGGATGAGGTTTGAGGAAGGGTATAGGTGGATGATTTGTGTGAGAAGGGGGTGAGAACAAGAGGAAGACCTTTCAACCCCTCCACGGAAGAAGTCAGGCCTCTTGACAGTATTTAGAAATATCAAATGGAAACTAATTAAGAATGTATTCTAAAACACTAAATTGAGAACCAAAATACTTAGCTCTATTAGGTAAAGAACTCGAGGTGTCAGAATGCTTGTTCCCATTATGGCTAATGTTGAGCTTCTCATATAATGCTTTAATCCAGCGTCTGGAATAACTTGTACAGAGCTTCAGTAGCCAGGAGAATGATAGTCAAATTTTTGTGCTTGAGGTCTTAGATTGTGCATGTCAATGTGCAAAAAGGTTGGGGGTAGCTCAATGTTAGAGCTTGGCTTACGTAACCGACGTCGACAATCCCATCGACATTGACCAAGGGTTGATCGATGTTGGCAGAGAGAGAATAGGTAAAAGGGCTATTTTTAGCTCTTTGCCCATTTCTACACCCACCAAGTGCCTTTTCCATTGGAGAACAGTCATAACATAGGTTTATGAGGCATGGGAGTTGGTTAGGGAGTTAAGATGGAGTGAGAATAGGTCATGGGTAGTTAGGATTTAGAGGACCTAGTCTCAGACTAACTCATAGGCTAAGAAATGGTCTTAGGGTGAGGTGTTTAGGTGAGGTGTCCAAGGTGAAAGGGGTTCAAGTGTCGGTTAGGAGTGTTAACATTTAGAAGGGGACCAATGGGGGTTGACATGATATTGGTGTCTACACTAAGATAATAAATTTTAGTAGATATTGGATTTATGTACATGATCACTAGATCATTTGGATGCATGGGTTCATAATAGGTGTGAGATAAATAAGCACATAACACCCAACTACAAGCTAAAGTAAATGAATTATGAGAATATTGTAAAGAGATAATATAGCCAAAACCAATCTTTCATTGAATAATAAATGACCAAGAGATATTTAAAAATATGATTTCATGATTAAATCATCTAATAAATGCATCTAGAGAGTGAAGAACAAAAGAGTAAATCACATACCCATATAGTCGGTCAGGGGAGTTACTTCATATTCATCTAGTCAGAATGTATGTTAATGTTTAACTAAGAAAGCTTATCCATGAAAGTAGTAAAAATTCAAGTGAGGAGAAATGACAATAATAAATAAATATGATAAAAAATAAATAACCCCTACTCTAACACCCCCATAAGCACAACTTAGGTGTGCAGTCTAAAATAATTGGTCCCCAAAACTAGGTCTGATGAGGTATCCATTTAAACATTAATCTCTCATAAAGTAGATAAAATGATAAAACCCTTAGGAAAAAATATACCCTAAAATAGAGACATAAATAAGAGGCTAGAATAAATTCATAGAATATGATTTTATAGTATACCAAACCTCAAGAAGAGCCCACAAGTGAAGACATTTTCTCTCCATGAAAGGTTTGGTGAAGATATTTATTATTTTCTCTATCATATATAAATATCTTATATAAATGATGTCCCTATGAATCATCTCTATGATTAAATTCATTTGAATCTCTATGTATTTGGTCAATAGATGTTTGACTGAATTCCTGTAAATCTAAACAGTAATCAATTTATCATAATAGATGATGGTAGGTTGTATGAACTGCATGTCCAATGTTGTGAGAATACCCTAAATCTATATGGAATCAATGTTATAATTAATAGAACTAATTTAATCTACTTCAAAATATGATAAATCAATAGCATTATTCTTCTTTCTTGACCATCTAATCATACATGAACCAATGGAGGAATTATAATCTGAAGTAAACTTGTGATTTTTAATATTTCCAACCTAGTATAAGTTAGTATATACAATAAATTTGATTTCAGTGTTATCTCTATAGTGAATCTTGAATCTATGTGTTCCTTAAATATAGTGCAAGATCCTCTTATCTACTTTCTAATGTACCTCATGGGTTTCCTACATAAATTTGGAGGCTAGTCCCACTATGTATAATACTTCAATTTTGGTATGATTCAAGTAGATAAGGCTATCCATAAGTTGTTGATACAAGGTAGCATTGACCAAAGGTGAAGTAAAATCTACCTCAAAATTGACTATAGAAAGAAAGGGAGTTAGAGTTATTTTAGAATCAGCCATGTGAATATGATAAGGTTGATTTAGAGCATACTTAGGATATTTAAGATTGATCCCTAAGTTGGATTAAGAAATCTAAATCCCAAGGAAGTATTGTAATAAATCTATGTCTTTCATGGAAAATATAACATGAAGAGCCATTTTCACCACTATAATGGATGAATAAGACTAACTGATGATTGAATAATCATAGACATAAAGAAATAGAATTAAGATTGAATCACCCTATCATAAGAGATAAACATTTGGATCTAAATGGCATATAATGAATCCTACTAAAAGAAAAAAGGAATCTATCTTTACATACCAAGATTTAGGGGCATGTTTAAGGCCATAGATGGATTTACATATTCTACATACAAAGTAAGAATCCTAAAAATATCTTGGAGTCTACTCCATATAAATATCCTCCTCAAGATCATTGTGAATAAAGGAATTCTTCAAATCCATCTGATAAAAATACCAACGATTGGATATGATAATAAAAAGTTTGAGTCTAACATAGTTCATTTTGGTGAATTATGAAAAGGTGTGTAGTTAATCATAGGAACATATGAGAATCCCTTAGTGATCAACCACACCTTAAACATGTCAATGAACTCATATTTCACATTCTTAGTATGATATATCCAAATGAATCAGACTATCTTCTTCCCTTAGGAAGAGGTGTCAAGTGCCAAGTATGATTCCTAAATAAGTAGTTATACTCCTCATGCATGGTAGAATCCAACTTACTAATACATTATGCCTCCTAAAATTTTTGTGGATCTAAATAAGAGGCATAAAAAGCATGTGAATGACTCTAAAACTATGAACAAGTCCAAATGTCATATGAAGGATCCCCATCCCATGTGTCTACACTATGTAGTGTCTACCTAGATTAAAGAGGACTAAAAGTGGATGATTTAGGTAGAGAAATATCATCCTTTTAAGTGTGTCTATATGTTTATGATCATTAGTCCCCATCACTACTCTCATTATTAGAACTAGAATAAGTGTCCACAAACTCTAGAATATGCTTAAGCTGATCTGAATCATCTAAATTGAATTCAAGTGAGTCCAATGAAGTGGTAAAGTGTCAAGTATTGATTATATGGGAGTATCATATAAGTTAACACTTCTCTTAATGAAAAAATCATGTGTGGTGAAATGAAATAGGTGGTAACCCTTAACACTAGATAGATTACCTATGAAGATCCAAGGCTTACTCTAAGGTTCCATAGCCTTGTATTTAATCTATGATATATATTCCATATATGAAGATCAAAATATTTTAAAATTATAAAATGTGATGTTTTTATTGTACTAATTTTAAAATGGATTTATGCCTTTTAAATCTATGTGGGGAACCCTATTATGAATGTAGGAAACATAGTTGATTTCTTTGGCTCAATATTTTGGTGCAAGTGACTTGGAGTGAATCATATAGTTGTACATCTATTTCAATGACATTTTAATACATTATATAACTCTATTGTTTTGAGGAATATATTTAACTATCAAATGTAAATCAATCCCCTTTATGGTGAAAATTTTCTCAAACATATTATGGACATACTCACCCTCAATATCTGTTTGAATAATCTTAAAGGATTTCTCTAATTATTTTTATACAAGAAACTTTTAGTCTTGAAACTTGTAAAAAACTCATATTTCTACCTAATAAAGTTAACCCATGTGTATCTCAAGAAATCATCAATGAAGGTAATGCCATATTTATCCATTATGAAATATATATTGGTAAAAGGCTCAAATACATCATTGTGTACTAACTCCAGTGCTTATAAATCCCTCCAAGATTTTATTTCATCAAGTTTCTCTTTAAAATTCTTACGAAGGGATCAACCCTCACAAGTACCCTTAGATAAATGAACTTGAGGTAAGATAGTGACCATGCCATTTTTTTTTAACTTGGTCTATGTATCAATAGTTGAGGTGGCCAAACTACTCATGCCATCATTTTATAAATCCATTTAAATGAGTCAACAATGTAGACATAGAAGAATCATGTGAAAAATGTGATAAGGTATATAACCTATCTTGGTTATTTGCCCTACCTATTGCCTCTATACAATAATTATGTAAATCTCTAATTAAGATTGAGTTTGGTGAAAACTCTACCCTCATACCTTCACTAATGTGAATGATTTGGTACACTGATACAAGTTTATTTGAAAGTGATGAAATACATAGTATATTATTAATGTTCCTCCAGATAAATAAACAAATCCTCTCCCTGTAACTTATACTAAAGTGTCATCACCCAAAGTGATAAAATACATAATATAAGGCACTATAGAATAAAACATAACTTGTGAACAACCCATGTCATGGGAAGAACACAAGTAATTAACCCATAAAGATGTTAAATCTATAGTTTCTATAAGATCCTTTCCCTTTTATTTCTCTTTACCTTTGCCTCTTACCTTAGAAGAATCTAGAGTTGATGATTTCTAATTTATAGACTCTGGAACAACTATTTTGATCTTTTCTAGAAGATGAATTAGGTGATCATTTTATTTTTTCATGCACTTATTTTCATAATTCCCATTTTTATTGTAATAGTCATACTTAACCTTTTCTTTCTTAGGTTTGTCATTAAAAGAGGAAGTTTAAGCGGTTGTTTTGGTAGAGGTTGATTCTTTCTTATTCTCTTGATCCTTGTTATTTTTATTAATTATTTTGTTTCCCATTCCCAACAATTAGGGATTGAGGTTTTGAGGAGTTCAATGTGCCCATATGTATTAACCTATCTTGCTCATGATTCAAGTCAACAATAAATTCATCAAAAAAGGCATCTCCTTGTCGTTCCTAAAACACTTTCAATGGCATGGGAAGTAGACAAAAATATTGAGCAATAAAGACCTAAGTTAGATATTACAGAAATAATAAGTTGGTCATATTTCTTATTTATGACAAATTATTTAAACTACAATCTTAAATACTTGAGGTTGGCGAAGAAATCCTAAAGGGTGTTAAAGTTTCTATGACTTAGGATGATAAGTTCATTTTCTAGTTTGTGATCTCTCATCACATCTTACTTATGAAAGAGATTTTTAAAAATGCTCTACACTTCATTTAGTGATTTGGTAGGTTTTATATGAAAGAGGAGGCTGGGAGGAAAATAAAACACACTAACCCATAGGCTTCAATACTATTATCATACCACTTAACATTTTCTAGTATCTACAGTTCATTAAGTTTTTAACCCCATTGTAACATGATGAAAAACATTGTTTCTTATATTAATTTATATTTTAATTTTCCATTCATGATAATAAAATTGAATTATAGGGTTAATTGAATTTATATCAGTTTTATGCATAAATTAAGTGTAATTGTTATTCTAGAAATGAAAGTGAAAATAGAATGGGAAGTGACTTAGAAAAAAAAAGTACACCCCATGAACTATAAATATTGAATCCACCTAATAATTAAAAAAATCCATGCTCAGAAGATGTCAGGCATAACCAAGAATGTATCTTGAGCAACTAGTTTAAATGTAAAAAAAGACAAGTGATTTTCAAATAATAAAATCATGGCATTGAGCTCAATTGAAAATACATGCAAGATGAGAAAACAAAGTGAGCACAAGAGATAAGGAGAAATAAATGTTTTTAATACTAGGGGATTTAGACACCTACCAAACTAGACCTCACCCTCTACTCTTTGACAGGAAAAAATATGAAGATTTTTACAAAACTATATTCTCATCTTTAAATAAAGATCATAATATAACATTATTTTTACAAAAAAAAATGTAGTCCACCCTTAATATTCAACCCCCCACTCCCCATGATTTTTATAATAAATACTCCATTAATACAATCCCTACCTTAAGTTTTTTTATGAAATTTACACTTTAAAAAAAATATATAAAACCATAAAATAATGAAATAGAGGTTTTTAAAAACCACATTTTTAAAAAAACATGGTATTTTACTTAAATAAAGTTTAGATGGAAGGTGAGATGGTTAGGAAAGATGCATAGATCAAAGTGGAAGGTAGAACAATGGAGAAGCCATGGGAGACAGGACTAAGTTCCACATTGAGAGGAGATATGAGGTTAGTGAGAGTTTTAGGACTTGAGAATGGTGGATGAAGGTCATGAAACAACTGTTGATGTAGTGGATTACACCCATGGTAGGAGGCCGAGCTCCTGCCTTTCCACATGCAACAATGGAAACTCCCCTCTCACCTGTGGGACTAATGAAGCTAGAGGGGAGAGTCTCTAGATAATGGCTAGCTCCCTCTGATGTATCTTTTAGGCCCTAGTTTCTCCTACTACTAACAAATAAAATGAAAAAAGGGGGGGATGAAAAGGGAGAGAGAGATGCTGAAAATAGAACCTAAGCCTAAAAATGAAAAGGTGATACACCAAAAAATGTGACCCACCCAACCTAAATATACACTTTTCACCAAAAATAAGTGCCTATACACTTCATCTGAAGTGGGAAGCTCTTTTGCAACAGTAAGCTAGGGATTCATGAAAACATATGGAGGAACAAACTACCAGAGGTATCCTCAGACACACTTATGGCAGCCTATTCATAGGCACCTATGTTCTTCCTGTAGACATTTCTAGCAAACTTGCAAAAAGAAGACTTCACAATGCATTGGACATGCTGTGATCGATCTGTGAAAGCATGAAAGACAATGACTTAACACAGGATAAAATAGACATATACTTTAAAGTACAAGTCTAGATAGAGGTTAAAAAAGCTAAGTTCTGATTCAAGGTTAAAAACTGGCAGAGCTCTATCTTACAATCCCTGAGAGATTTTTGGGTAGAGTTTTGCCTTAAGGCTCAGAGAATGGATCCCTTTCTCAAATGAGAAATTTTACAATATATAGAAAGAGGAATAGAACTTGGTGCTTCTTGGGAGAGATTTCGGTGCTCTTTTTTCAAGTGGCCCATGTGAGTTCTAAACCTTTAGAAGAGGAAGCCATTTGATTGTCAGCTCCTACTTTGACTTTGGCATTCCATATTAATGTAAAAACATGGCCGTGCCTTTTTTCTATAAATACACTACGGTTTGTCCCCTAATAAATGCCAACTAGAGGAAACAAGCCACATCGCTCATCTGGCAATAACTCACCTCCTCTTTGCCACTTGGACTGCTTTGTCTCTTTTTGCACTTTGTCATCTTCCTGATCTTGTCTCTTTCTACTCCTTCAGCCCTCAGGGGTGATCTTCTGGCAGGTTGCTATGTTCTTTAGGCTCTTTTCATGGTTGGCACTCAGGCATTTCAAAAGCAAACAACTATTTCACTATCTTAAAATTGACGTTTGCAAAGCCATCACCTTGAAATTGAATACCCAATGGCTAGTCCGTCTCCTTAAAATTGACGGATTTTGGGACACCACCATCCTTGGCAAATTTCATCAGGTCTTTTCTGCATGCTTTTTTTGTGGGTTTTTTGCTTCAGGCTTTTCCTACGGATAAAAAGTCTATAGAATTGTCCCGATCTTTGTTATTCCTTGGTTCCTTTTCTTTCAGGTTCCTTGGCTTTTCTTTGTGCTGGTGGCCTTCCTCTGAATTCCTTCAAACTTTTTGTCTGAAGGAATTCAAAGCCTTAAGTCCTTTTTGCACCCTTGGAAATCCTTCGACTACCTTTGAAATGCCCCTGCCCTCTGCAAGGGCTTTTAGACCTAGAACTACCCTCTATAAGGCCACCTGCCCTTTAGCTTTGGGACGATCCTTTAAACCAAGCCATTAAACCAAAAATGGTTCAATGGTTTAATAGTTCAACACTATGTGCCAAGCCTTTGTTGAACCAAGCCTTTGAACCTTTCCTACTTGAACCAACCATTGAACCAATTCAACACTGTGCATCGAGCCTTTGAATTGTGCATTGAACTAAGCTCGTTAAACTGTCTGATGAACTGAGTGATTAAACCAATGTGTTAAACCAACACGTTGAACCAAGTTGATGAACTTGCTGATGAATTGATTGATTGAACCAAGCTGATTGAACCAAGGCATTGAACCTACTGATTGAACCAAGGCTGATTGAACCAAGGCATTGCACTGGTTTAATAGTTTAATGATGCCAACCTTCCTTATGAATTTTTTCAGACAAGAGCCTGAAGAAGCCTTGTAAAACCCAACACTCTCTGAACTGATTCTTCATGTGCCAAAAGACTAACCTACAGAGTCCATAGAAAACTTGTGAAGTCCATAGAAACGAACCTGCAGAGTCTATAGAAAACCTCACTGTTGAGTCTGTAGAAATCTAAGCTCTATAGAGTCTATAGAAAAAGACCTATATATTCCATAGAAATAGACCTATAGAGTCTATAGAAATAGACCTATAGATTTCATAGAAATACACCTGTAGAGTCCATAGAAACTCTTAGACTTGTGAAAAAACTAAAAATGAATTGGCCTAGAATAGCAGGGGAAGAAGGGGACCAGTTTTTGGCCTGTTGGGCAAAAAATGGTCAATGGTGACTCCTAGAGGAAGCATGTCTGCTATGATTAGAGACCAGTTGCCTTGTAGTCGATTGGGCATGGAGTCAGAATGCAGCTTTGAAGAAAGGTTAGTAACAACCCCAAAGATCCAAGAATCAAACATAAAGATTTTACCCCACACAAAAAGGAAAAAAACACACACAAGGCTAAAAACACTACTTGTCAAACTACACTTACGGAAAATAGGAAAGGAAACTGAAAGCAAACTACTATATATAACTAACCAAGAAATTTTGCCTCCCTCCTAGAACAAAGGGAAAACTTCTTAAGTCCCCTTCCTGGAAAGAAGAGTTATGGTGCTAGACAAGTGGCTGAGTGACAAGAATATTTGGTGACATGTTCCTCTTGCCTATCACCTAGATTGGCTGGTATCCGAGTGGATCAAATTCAAACATGCTTCCAACATATACATACTCTATTCATTCTTGGAAGCTTGTTGAATGCTGGTCCTTCATGCTAGTGCATTTCACCAAGAAATGAATGGCTACTGGCTCATCACCATAAGCCCTTTGATATGTATAGCCCCTTATAGTGCATCATGGTCTGACCCATTTCATTCTACTTCATTGAAGATCTTGTCAAACTCATCCTCTGCTTCCTCTTGGCCTTCTTGAAGAAGGGTGACTATGGTGATGTCTGGAATGGAATCACAAACTAATTGCTCATCCCATAGAACATCACCTCTCTATTCAAAGCTCTCTTCTTCAAGGATTTCCTCAAGGAAGACCAGCCTCTCATTTTCCTCCTCAAAAACCAAAAATTCTAGATGTTTAAAGATATCCATTTGGTCCTCTTCCAACTCAGGCTCCTTTGTGTAGTCATCCTCCTCATCGAAGCAATAGGGAAGTTCATCAAACAAAGGAAGAAGGAGCTCACCATGCTTATGTTCCTACTCGTATTGCTGGAACATCCTCATGTATGTGTGACCTACATCTTCTCCATTGCTAATGAGGTCTTCATAAGGAGCATTGATGATGATTTCTTCTTCATTATCACTCATGACAGCCTCTTGGAAAATTGTAGATTAGATCTTCTGCTCCTCTCTCACCTCTTGTAGAATAGGTTCCTCCTTAAAAAGGGATGAAATGGAAAAAACATGTGGAAGAGGAATTAGTCCTTGAGCTAGAATCGAATGATTCTCCTCCTTCCACTTGGCTAACACTTCATCAATATCAGGTGTGGCCTGATAGCTTTCTTGGGGATGTGTAGATGGGGTATGTTCAGACATAGAATGTGCCATTTGGTCTGAACCATCCATCACACGTTGGCTAAGGAATCTCTCTTTGGATTCCAACTCTGCAATTCTTTTGGCCATATCCTCTTGGAAGAGCCTTTCCTAGAGGTCACCAACATCATCATGAATAGGAGAAGCCTCATCTTCTTCAAGTTTTTGATAAAAACCTTTCTTCTCCTCCTTCTTGCCCCATGATTCTACTATTTTCTTCTAGTTCAAGATCTTGGAGTTAGAATTTTGCTCCTATAAATAGGCAACAACATTGTTTTCTCAAAGGTCCTGGGGCTCCTCCACAAGGTTTAAAATTTCCATCTCTCCTTCTCTAAGTAGTCTCATCCTAGCCTCTAAATCTTCAATTTGCTTGGCTAGATTATCCTGAAAGAGTCTTTCTTGGAGGTCACCAGCATCATCATGTTGAGCAAGATCAGTTTTGAGAGAGATGTGTTGGTTCATAAAGATCCCCCTAAAAGAAGATTCACAATCTAAGGAGTTTAGAAGGTTGTTCTAGTTTGCTTTGATTCTTGAAGGCTAGGCATACGGGGTCAAGATCAAGGTTGATTGATGTATCAGATGAACTAGAGTGAGTAATTGCCATCTGATAGAAAGGATTTGGTGTACAAGAGGGGGATTTCTTTAGGATAGGAGGGGGCACACAAGGCTGACTACCTTGAATTAATAGATTCCTCCATTTTATTACCTCTTCTTCCATGGATTATAAGGCCTCAGTTTGCCTGAACAAACATGCCTCTTTGTACATCAGCACCTACTGATAATCATACTACTCATCCAATCTCTCGATTTCCATTACCTGCTTCTCAAACTCCAGCACCACCTCCCTTATCATTAAAGGGAAACTAGGAGAGCTGCTTGAGAGGATTTCATAAATATTTGGAGCTTGATCATAGTCATATGAAGGAAAAATAAAGTCCATGATTTTGTGCAAAGGAATTATACATAAAAAAATGTGATTTCTTATGGCACCTAGAATTCTTAACCAGCTAATTCAACTCAGAGTCACCATTCGTGTTGATGCAAAAGCCTCCAAAGGCTAGTTGCTTGAAGAACACACCAAAAATTCTTCAACTCTTTGGACAAAACTTGTCCTAGTGAGTCCCACTAGGCATGCCAAAAATTGTTGACGCAGTGGATTGCACTCAGGGCAGGAGGCTGAGTTCCTGCCTTTCCACACACAACAATGGAAACTCCCCTCTTGCCTATGGGACCAATGAAGCTAGAGGGGAGAGTCTCTAGATAAGGTCTAGATCCCTTTTATGTATCTTTTAGGCCCTAGTTTCTCCTACTACTAACAAATAAAATGAAAAAAGGGGGGATGAAAAGGGAGAGAGAGATGCTGAAAATAGACCTAAGCCTAAAAATGAAAAGGTGATACACCAAAAAATGTGACCCACCCAGCCCAAATATACACTTTTCACCAAAAATAAGCACCCATACACTTCATTTAAAGTGAGAATCTCTTCCACAATAATCATCTAGGGGTCTATGAAAACACAAGGAGGAAGAAACTACCAGAGGCATCCTCAGACACACTTATGGTAGCCTATTCACAAGCACCTATGTTCTTCCTGTAGACACTTCTAGCAGACCTAAAAAAAAAGAAGACTTCACAATGCATTAGACATGCTATGATTGATCTGTGAAAGCATGAAATATAATGACTTAAAATCAAGGAGAAAATAGACATATACTTTAAAGTACAAGTCCAGATAGAGGTAAAAAAGCTAAGTTCTGAATCAAGGTAAAAAATTGGCAGAGCTCTGCCACAAGCCCTGAGAGATTTTTGGATAGAGTTTTGCCTTAAGGCTCAGAGAATGGATCCCTTTCTCAAATTATAAATTTTACAATATATAGAAAGAGGAAGAGAACTTGGAACTTCTTAGGAGATATTTTGGTGCTCTTTTTTCAAGTGGCCCATGTGCGTTCTAAACGTTGGGAAGAGGAAGTCATCTGATTGTTGGCTCCTGCTTTGACTTTGGCATTTCATATTAATGTAAAAACATGGCCATGCCTCTTTTCTACAAATAAAATATGATTTGTCCCATCATAAATGCCAACTAGAGGAAATAGGCCACGTCACTCATCTGGCAATAACTTGCCTCCTCTTTGCCACTTAGACTGCTTTGTCTCTTTCTGCACCTTGTCATCTTCCTGTTCTTATCTCTTTCTACTCCTTCAACCCTTAAGGGTGACCTTCTTGTGGGTCACTATGTTCCTTGGGCTCTTTTCATGGTTGGTGCTCAGGCATTTCAAAAGCAAATGGTTATTTCACTATCTTAAAATTGACGTTTGCACAGCCATCACCTTGAGAATGAATACACAACGACTAGTCTGTCCCCTTAAAATTGATGGCTTCTGGGATGTCACCATCCTTGGAAAAAAAATTTAGGTCTTTTCTATGGGCTTTTTCCATGGGTTTTTTACTTTAGGCTTTTCTTGTGAAAAAAAGTTTGTAGAATTGTCCCGGTCTTTGTTATTCCTTGGCTCCTTTTCTTTCGGGTTCCTTGGCTTTTCTTTGTGTTGGTGGCCTTCCTCCAAATTCCTTAAAAAAAAATTCCAAAGGAATTCAAAGCCTTAAGTCCTTTTTGTGCCCTTGGAAATCCTTCAGTTGCCTTTGAAATGCCCCTACCCTCCATAAGGGCTTTTGGACCCAGAACTGCCCTCCGCAAGGGCACCTGCCCTTCAGCTTTGGGATGCTCCTTTGAACTAAGCCGTTGAACTAACCTATTGAACCAAAAATGGTTCAACAGTTTAACACTATGCATCGAGCCTTTATTGAACCAAGGCTTTGAACCTTTCCCTCTTGAACCAACCATTGAACCAATCTATTAAACAGGTTCAATGGTTCAACACTATGCACCGAGCCTTTGAACTGTATGTTGAACCAAGCTCATTGAACCATCCAATGAACTGAGTGATTGAAACAACATGTTAAACCAACGTGTCAAACCAATGTGTTGAACCAAGCTGATGAACTTGCTGATGAACTAATTGATTGAACCAAGCCGATTGAACCAAGGCATTAAACCTACTGATTGAACCAAGGCCGATTAAACCAAGGAATTGAACTGGTTCAATGGTTCAATGATGCCAACCTTCCTTGTGAATTTCTTCAAACAAGAGCCTAAAGAAGCCTTGTAAAACCCAACACTCTCTGAACTAATTCTTCATGCACCAAAAGACTAACCTACAGAGTCCATAGAAAACTTGTGAAGTCCATAGAAACCTATAGAGTCTGTAGAAATGGACCTACAGAGTCTGTAGAAAACCTCACTACTGAGTCCATATAAATCCAAGCTCTACATGGTCCATTGAAAAAGACTTGCAGAGTCCATAGAAATAGACTTGCAGAGTCTATATAAATAGACCTGCAGAGTCTATAGAAATAGACCAGTAGAGTCCATAGAAATAGACCTGAAGAGTCTGTAGAAATTCTTAGACTTGTGCAAAATCAAAAAATGAATTGGCCTAGAATAATAGGGGAAGAAGGGGACCAATTTTTGGCTTGTTGGGCAAAAAATGGTCAACAACAACTTTAGAGGTTATAGGGATGAATCATCAAAACCCATAAAAATGTTTTGGCTGGTTGAAGTATCAAAAATGTTAGAACTATAAATATCCATGAGAAAGTTATGCATACCAAAAAAATAACAATAAATAGTGGTATCAATTATGGTTCCAAAAGATCCCAAGGGATGAAAAATTATACTATTTCATGTATTGATCTAGGGTTTATATTGACAATAATAGTAGTAGAAGAAATAATAAAAAATAACTAGATTTCACATTAAACCCTAGTTGGGTGTAAGTGTTAGAGGTATAATCATTGAGAGGTAGAGGTAAGGGTGAATTAGTGAGATCAAATAATCCAAATTTAATTTCAATCTTTACAAACACATAACCAATTACCATAAGCATTCATGAAGCATACCCATCATTCAAAGTAAAGAGCAAGAGAGACAATGCAAGATCAATCACATAACACATGACATATGTGGGAAATCCTCTTGGGGAAGAAAACCCACTAGAACCTACAATTTTAATATTATCCTATAATAACAAGAACCAATTTAGACCAACTACAACTGATCAATGAACTATCATCCCTTATTTTAGTGCGACTGCAATCCCATAAGGAGATACTACACCTATCTAGCTAAGATGCCATAATAACTAGACCTTTATCAAATTTCACCTTATAAGGAGGCTATAACCCCCTTAGATGTTGAGATGCAATAATAACACCTATGAATACATACACCTTTGGACGAATATCTATAACACCTAATGATGGACCTATGTTTATCAATCTTTACCTTCACTCACACTCGATCTATAAAAGCACTATTTTACCAACAAAATTATGACCTATAGGTCATACAAACCATCCTAAATATATTCTACTCTTCAACTCATCCACTAGGCACTCAACCTCTCATTTGATCCATAATTCACACACCCAATCCTCTCTCAAATATCTCATGTAAGTCTCTCTCCAAGTCTAAAAACCATCACATTTGGTTTCACTATATATAGAGCATTCATGATCATCATCATCTTGGTTAGTGAACATGAATTATTTAACCCTTAAATCATATATATCATTGATACACATCTCAATATAATCTTCATAGGTCAACCATAGCATCTTTGGGTCATCCTTAGGTAGCTACACCTTTTAATAAGGCCCTTGTAGCTCTTATAAGTCTCATGGAGACCCATTCACCCATTTAAAACATCATCAAGAAAAAAAATAACTCAAAACCAATTCAAAATACATGGGTCCACTCCTTATGTCTCCATATACATCCTTAAGTTCTCACAATTACCAAAACACTCTTCTACTAAAGCACAATTTACTCAAACAACATTTTGTGCACACAATCACCATGAATGAATACACACTCAACTTCTAAAACATTGTTCATATTGTATACAATTATTTAAAACTTAATAATTAACACATGCTATTATCATAGAGTATAAAACACTCTAAAATATCTAATACATCATGAAACATCAAAATAACATCTACACAAGATCAATTATCCTTCTCAAGTCACTTGTAAAAGAAACATGAACACACAATCAACTTTAAACCTTCATAACTATGATTGTAAACACTTTAAAGTCTTAAAATATGTATTTTTATACTCAAATTTTATTCTTATACATTTTTTATTTTTACACCATGAGCAAATTCTATATATATTGAAAGATATAGCCAGAATATAGATCACTAGTTTTTCCTTTACAAATTCAAATATTCAAATGCAAACAGTCATAGTTAAACCTCAAACACCATGTTTTCATATAATTTCCTCATTTATCAGATTAAACACACACCATAAATATTATTTTACAAATCTTAACCTTTATCACATAATCCATTAATGCCAAACATTAAACCTTGAACATGTTGACCTCTTCTCGTGGAATCTAGCAACTTTGACCCATCACGCACCATCAATCTCTATGGATTAGTTAGGTCTATATCTTATAGCGATCACCATTAAATATTGTTTATAAACCCCGTTATAATGACATTTGGTACCCTTTCATTCCTTTTGATCACTTATTCTATTAACCATGTATCACTTTTCCTCATCTCGCTACTTCCTAAGTTCTTGGAATAAACATGCTCCATTAATCCTTTTGTAAAGATCTTGATATTTACCTTCATTAACAAATGAAAACTTTGACCTCTTTGACTTAATATGAATCCTATATCTTAATTTTATTATTTCCCATCAACCATTATATTTTCATTTTGTCTTGATCTTTATCTTCATGCAAAATAGACTAAGTATGGGAACCATTGAAATATGTTTGGAAGGCCAACTTTGCACAATCATAAATTTTGCCTCACTTACTTTCATGTTTTCAAATTTAGATTGTATGATCTCCTCACATAGGATAATCCAACCAAATAAAAATATTCTCTTATAACCTTTTCATATATGAGATGTAATGACATAAAAAATCTCACTCAGATTTATCTGTTCAAAGAACCAACTATGTCAAAAACTTGTCTTGGAGGCTAACTTTTAACATGAATATCTACTAACTTAGCTTTTTCTTGCCTCATGCAGATTTGGCTAAGTATGGGAAAACACTATCAAACTACTTTGGAGCCCAACTTTGCCCTTGCATATATTTTGATAGGATTTGTTACATGATCTAAAATTTATCAAAAATCCACTAGGTAATAATGTGATCACTACCATATAACCAACTCCCTTTAACTCATCCAAATGTGGTAATAGTGATGTCATCAATGTGCCTACTCAAATTTTCTATCATTAGACCCAAAATTTCTAGATGACAACAATGATCAACCAAGAAAAATCCACTCATGCGCATAAGAACTCAAAGCTTATATAAAATCTTAGGGACATTTTTTAAATTATGAATACTTTAGACTCATCCCTAATCATCTCAAACTATGCCAAAACTAAAGATCAACCAAGCATCCTTCAAGCATACTAGGATAAGCACATTTCACACTTTGTCATTGTCACTTAGACTATCAAGGAACTTTATCCACTCATCAAATAATCTCCATGACATCATAATGACATCATTGACAAATATTCAACAATATCCCCCTTTGGTATTAATGTCAACAACCATCATATATAAATATACAACTCACCTCCCTTTTCTCTCTTTAAGCACTCTCATAATAGGAACTTTCTCCCCTTTGAAAAAATGACAAAGTGGGCATAATCTAATCATGAGGAACTAAAAACAACACCAACAAGAGAGTAACACCTTATAAATATGATACAAACCCCCCTTTACCTTGAGCCTACTTCTAATTGCCTTCACAACTTCCTCTTGCTCCATACCAACACTCTCTTCAACCAAGCACTGCAACCAATGAAAAAATAACACACAAAAACCCCTAGAATTTAATGGAAATCACAAAGAAACACCTAAGAGGGACTCCCCCCTATATCTATGATCCATTGAGCCTTTTGAGCATCTTCAGATCTCCACACATGATGAAGAACCACCACACATGCTTACTAACATTCTCTCTCAATATACCACAAGAACCATCAACAAAACTTCATACTACTCACCAAATCTTATTAAACCACCTAAAAACACCCATTGTTACCCTATACTATAGATCCTTCACAAACCTTTGGAGAAATCTCATGAAATTGTTACTCCCCCTTAACCAAAGACCTTTTATTGATTCAAATAAAAATAAATGACACCCAAGCTTTGTCTTAGATACTTAAAAGTAGCTTTTGATAATAGTTTGATCATAATATCTACAAGATACTCTTTTTTAAGCACATGCTCCAACATAATGCAATTATTAATCACTTGTTCTCTCAAGAAATGGTATATAATATGAATGTGTTTAGTTTTTGAGTGTATAATAAGATTATTTGAGATACTAATTTCACTATTATTATCATAATAAATAGGATAGGGTCCATTTTATCATACTTTATAATCCTCCAAATTTTGTTTCATCCACATGACTTGTGTGCAACAAGAGGCAGCTTTTATATACTCAAATTCTATTGTTGATAGAGACATTGAGGCTTGCTTCTTACTTAGCCAAGATAATAATCATTCTCTCATAAAGAAGAACCCACCACTGGTAATTCTCCTATCATAAACACATCCTACCTAATCAACATCAGTATATGATTTCAAAGAGAATTCTTTACTCTTGAGATACCATAAACCATAGTCTATTGTGCCTTTGAAATATCTCAAGATCCTTTTGACTGCTTTCAAGTGAGATTCTCTAGGGTTGGATTGAAACCTTCCTATAAAACCTACTACTTGCTTGATGTTAGGCCTAGATGTAGTAGAGTAAAAAAAAATTCCAATCATAGATCAATAAAAAGTTTGATCAACTTTTGGTGAGTCATCAAGTTTACTTATCTTGCTTCTTATGATCATTAGATTAACTATTAGGTTACAATACATCATGTCAAACTTCATTATCATATCTTTGATGTATTTAGTTTGTGAAATGAATATACCTACATCAATTTGATTAATATTTAATCTTAATAATAAAGAAATTTCTCCCAGCATTGACATTTCAAACTCAATCTTCATAGTATCTATAAATTATCTACTCATTTTATCACTATCAGATACAAAAACTATGCCATAAACATATAAAACAACTATCAATTGATGATTAAATATTATCTTAATGTATAGATTACTATCATCTACCCCCTTTTTAAAACCTTGACCTAAAATATGCTTATCTATCCTATTATACCAAGCCCTAAGAGCTTTTTTAAGAACATATAGATCCTTCTTCAATTTATACAAAAAATATTGACTACTTAAACTGAAGTATCCTTTAGGTAACTCAATGTAGACTTATTATAAGTTGTCATTCAATAATGCATATTCACATCCATTTGATATACCTTAAAACCTTGAAACATTCATATGCCAAAAAGAGTCTAATTTCTTCCATCCTTACCACAAGAGCAAAAGTCTCATCAAAATCTATTCCTTCAACCTAAGAATTTCCTTTACACACCAATATATCCTTGTTCCTTGTGATTTCTCCTTTCTCATTCATCTTGTTTTTGAAAAACCATTTGGTACTTATCACATTTTTATCTTTTGGTCTAGGAACTAAGTCCCATGTTTCATTCCTTTATATTTGATCAATTTATTCATCCATTACATCATTCCAACTTTCATCTTTTCTAGCTTCCATAAATGGTTTGGGTTTAATCATGGATAATAGAGTTGAGTCTTGTTGATTTTGATTGATCAACAATCTCCTTCTATTTTTCAATCTTACACCAACATTTCTAATAATCTGAGAGATTGGATGATATTTCCAAATTCTTCTAGATGTATCTTTAGAATCTTGTCTTTCTTCCTCCTCTTCATCTTCATCATCTATTTGAATGGATAGATCATAATTGTTTACAACAAAATTTTGAATTGAGTCACTTACCAACACTTTTGTCTTATTGACTCTACTTGTCTTATCTACCCTTACATTTTAACTTTCAACAATCTTGTGAAGTCTCTTGTTAAAGAACCTATAGGTAGTACTGATAGAAGAGTAACCTAACAACATGCCCTCATTAGACCTTGAATCAAATTTACCAAGACTCTATTCATCTATTTTTATGAAGCACCTAATCCAAAACACTCTAAAATATTTGACATTAGCCACTCTATTCTTACATAACTCATAAGGAGTCTTATTTCCATTTACTCTTATATGACACCTGTCTAGGATATAAACAGAAGTGTTGGCTACCTTTTTCTTAATAGTCATCTAATAATTTTCCATCTTGAATCATGGTTCTACCCGTCTCAATAATAGTCCTACTCTTCCTTTCAACTACACCATTCTATTATAGTGTTCTAGAAGTATAATATTGTATTCTTATCCCATGTTCTTCACAAAAATCATCAAACTTATGAGACCAAAACTCACCTCCTCTATCTAATCTCACACACTTGATATTTGAACCTTTATAATTTTCCACAAGAGCTTTGAATACCATAAATTTTTTAAAAGCTTCTAATTTTTATTTAAGAAAGAATATCTAAGCCATCCTAGTAAAATCATCAATGAGAAGCATTAAGTGGATATTACCTTGAATACTTGGAGTTAAATTAGGTCCACGTAAATCAATGTAGATCAACTCCAATGGCTTTGTAGTGGATAATTCCTTGGTTTTTTTATCTTCTCTTAGTTTTCTTCCCATGAATACATGCCTTTAAAATAGAATGAGTAATCTGATAAATATTAGGCATATAACTTACCAACCTCTTTGAAATAATTTTTATCATATTATGAAAATTTATATGTCCAACCCTTCAATGCCAAATCTAGCTTTCTTCCAATTCACTTATGAAGCATTATTCCTTCTTAGATTCATGGAATACATACATGTTTTTATCTATTTTATAAACATTCATAATTAATCTACCAAATTTTACCTTTCTTATTTCACATATATCATCATGAAAAGTTACAATATTTCCTTGTTTACACATTTGGCTCACACTTAGAAGATTATGTTTCAAACCTTATACATATAAGACATTCTCAATATTAGTATGACCATTATCCAAACTCATTGTACCTTTTCCAACTATGTTAGTAGATTTATTGTCACCAAATATAATTGCACCTTGGTAGGTATTTTTGAGAGAGATAAACTTGCTCTTGTCTCCTATCATATGATTTGAGCATCCACTTTCTATGAAACATCTCTTTTTCTCATCATATTGAGTATGCAAGGCTTCTTAAACAAAAAATGACTATTCCTCTGGTGATCTACTTGGATTTTGCTTCTTTTCTTCTTTACATTTAGTCTCCTTGAACCATTTCATAGTGTAAATGACTTGTATATCATTTTTCCAAAAATATATTTTATAGATTTTAGCTATATGACCTTGTTGGTTATAGTTGTAGCATATGAGATCCTTTTTGATCTCTAATGAGAGAGTATACTATTTATATCTATGACCAAAAATATTTTAGGATAATCAATACTCCTTGAAGACATTTTTCATATTTTAAATCCTTTTCTTTTGATCATTATTGATCTATGAATTTTCATTCTTGAACCTTTTGGTGGAGATATAATACCTTTTATCCTTAGATATGAGTACATCTGAGTAAGTCATGACTTTACTTTCCAATTTTTCCATTTTTTGATTGAGGTATTTATTCATCATGACCTACATATTCTCGATTATTGCCTCTATATTTTTCACTTGTATATTCAATTATTAACTTATGATAAAGCACAAACTAGTTTATCTTGAAGATAATCCATAATCTCTTTGTCAACCATTGTACCTTTGATAACCTTCAAGTGGTTAAAATTTACACAAAGGACCTACTCTGATACCAATTGTTAGAGGTAAAATCACTAAGAATTAGGGGTGAATTAGTTATCCCAAATAATCCAACTTCAATTTTAATCTCTGAAAACACTTAATGAATTACCATAAGCATTCATGAAACATACACATCATTCATAGCAAAGATCAAGAGAGACAATGAAATATCGATCACATAACACATGACATATGTGGGAAACCCTCTTGGGGAAGAAACCCACTAGAACCAACACTTGGAATATTGTCTTATAATAAAAAAAACCAATTTAAACCAACTGAAATTGATTAATGAACTACCATCCCTTATTTTAGTGAGATTGCAATCCCACAAGGAGATACTACACTTATCTAGTTGAGATAACACAATAACTAAACCTTTAACAAGTTTCAACTTGAAAGGAGATTGCAACCTCTTTAGATGCTAAGATTACACAATAACACCTATGAACACATCCACCTTTGGACTGATGTCTACAACACCTAATGATGGACATATGTTTATCACTCTTGACCTTCACTCACACTTAATCTACAAGAGTACTACTATTCCAATAAAATTATGACCTATAGGTCATAAAATAGTCCTAAATCTATTATACTCTTTAGTTCATCCACTTGGTACTAAACCTCTCCTTCACTTCACAATTCACACACTGAAGCCTTTCTCAAATCTCTCACAAGTCTCACTCTAAGTCTAGAAACCATTACATTTTGTTTCACTATATATAGAATATTCATGATCATCATAATCTTGTTTAGCCAATATTGATTCCTTAACCCTTAAGGAATATATATCATTGATACACCACTCAATACAATATTCATAGGTTGGCCATAGCATCTATGGGTCATCATTAAGCAACTACACCTTTTAATAAGGCCCTTGTAGCTCTTATAGGTCTCATGGAGACATATTCACCCATTTAGCACATCATCAAGAAAAAAATAAAATATGACCACTTTAAAATACATGGTTCCACTCCTTATATCTCCTTAGACATCCTCAAGTGATCATAGTCAACAAAACACTCTTCTGTTAAAGCACAATTTACTCAAACAACATTATGTACACACAATCACCATGAATGAATACATAATCAAATTATAAACCTTTGTTCAAACTCTATATAATTATTTAAACCCTCATAATGCACATATATTATTTTCATGGAGTATAAAACACCCCCCAATATCCAATTCATCATGAAACATCGAAACAACATCTACACAAGCTCAATTATCCTTCTCAGGGCAATTACAGAACAAGCACAAAAACAAAGGCAAATTTGAACCTTAATAACTATGATTTTACACAATTTAATATATTTACATATTATTTATAAATGAAATTTGGATTCCTATACAAGTTCTCTTTTTACACCATGAGAAAATTCTACATAAACTGAAAGATATACCCAAAAAATAGATCACTACATTTTCCTTTAAAAAATCAAATATTCAAATGCAAATAGTCACAGTTAAACCTTGAACACCATGCTTGAATATAATGTACCCAATAAATATATTGAACACACACCATAAATATTATTTTATGAATCTTGATATTTAACACATAGTCTACCAGTTCTAAACACTAAACCTTGAACATGTTGACCTCATCTCATGCAATCTAGCAACTTTGACCCATTATGTACTATCGATCTCTATGGATCAGTCATGTCTTTACCTTATAGTGCTCACCATTTTATCTTACTCATAATTCATGTGATCATGAAAATTATTACCCTCACATAAATTATTATCACTTATATTGTTAACCATCGATCACTTATGCTCATATTGTTGCTTCCTAAGTCCTTAGAACAAACATGCTCCATTGATCCTTTTATAAGGAGCTTGATCTTTACCTTCATTTACCAAAAAGCACTTTGACCTATTTGAATTTATATTCACCATAGATATTCATTATATTATTTATCATGAGCCATTATATCTTAATTTGGTCTTGATATTTAGCTTCATGCAAAATAGACTAAGTATGTGGACCATTGAAATATGCCTGGAAGGCCAACTTTGCATAGTCATAACTTTTACTTCGCTCACTCTCATGTTCTCAAATTTGGAAAATATTATATCCTCACATATTATAATCCAACCATATAAAAAATTTATCTTAGAAATCTCACATTTGTGAGATATAATGACATAATAATGCTCACTCAAATTTATCTGTTCATAGAGCCAACAATGTCAAAAACTTGTCTAGGAGGACAACTTCAAACATGAATGTATTTTGTTTCACTTTGGTGATTGACCTAAAATTTATCACAAATAAACTAGGTATAACAATAAACAAACCCATATGATCAACTTATATTGAAATGTCTACATGTGCAAGATATGCCACCATCAAACTTCTTAGTAAACTCTTTCTTGCCTAATGAAAATTTGGCTATGGGAAAATACTATCAAACTACCTGAGATCCCAACTTTGACCTTGCATATATTATGATGTGCTTCATTTCATGATATAAAATTTAATTCAAGTCAACTAGGGACTAATGTGATTAGATCCATATAACCATCTCCCCTTGACTCATCTACACATGGAAATGGTGATATCATCAAACTACCTACTCAATTTTTTTTCCACTGAACCTAAAATGTTTAGATGACAATAATGATCAAATAGATGAAATACACTCATGCACACAAATTATCAAAGTATATAAAACATGTTATGGAATTTTTCACATACTCATTACTTTAAACTCATCCCTAATCACCTCAAACCATTCCAAAACTAAAGATCAACCAAGCATACTAGGACAAGCACATTACACACTTTGTCATTATCACTTATACTATCAAGGAACTTCATCAATTCACTAGGGAACCTCCATGACATCATTAAAAACTCTCTAACACTAAGAAATTTGTATATGATTAGAGTGGAGCCTTCAATAAGGTGTGTTATCTTTAACAAAAATTGGGCTTTCTCTTAAAATGCCAATGTAATGAAACTAAGTCACCTCTATACTACATAAACACAATTCCTCCACCAAAAATGAATAATACAACAATGGATGTATTGGAATGCTAGAAAATTAATTTTATTTTTAAATAGTGAGCTCATGATTTCAATTTAAAAAGCCCCCTATATTTTTTTAGTGGCTTTTGACGACAAAAGGAATTTAACAAATCTTGAGATTTTTGATATTTTTAAAACACACATAAATTTTGAAATACATAAAATATGAATTTTAGAGATAAAACCATCATATTTTTTCCAAATAACTAGATCTTTCAAAATAAATCTAATAGCATAAAAGTAGACACATGATTATAAGGGTGGTGTTATAATACCATATTAGAGTTATGACAAGGATCACCAAATCATGTTGTTGCATAGATTTGTGATAGGGGTGAGATAAACAATCACTCAACAAAAAACTACAAGCCAAATTAAATTAAATATGATAATATTGAAAATAGATATTATAACCAAAATCAATCTTCCATTTAACAATATATTACTAGGAAATATGTACAAATATGAGATCATGAGTAACTCTTCCAAGAAAGGTGGTCAAAGAGCCAAGAATAGAAGAGTAACTCCCATACCCATTATATCTGGTCAAAGTATTTACACCTCATTCATCTAGTCAAAATGTATCTCAAAGTATACCTAAGCAAGCTTATCAATGAAGGTAGGAAATTTCCAAGTGAAGGAAAAAGGCCCATAATAAATAAATATGAGAATAAATAAATAACCATTACTCTAATAGTAGAAAGTATAAAATAAATGAAAGTAAATAAGTTAAATAATTAAAATTACCATATGCATACCTTTACTTACCTTTATCATATAGTTTTAATATGTTGTATTTATAGTCTTTATCATAGGGGGTATAATAATTGTGTTGGACAAACCCTAGGGGTACAAGGCTAGAGAGAAAAAAAAATTGGTCATAAAAAAAATAGATTAAATGAAAACTTTCATGAGAGATTAAATTATTTAGAATTTTTGGTAAGTTAGGATGACAAAGGATATGTTAGGAAAAATAAAATCAAGATGAATTATAGAAATAAGGAAAATTAGGTAACCAAAAATCCAAATGTACTAATGACTGAAAGATCTAGACATGTATCCAAAGTAATAAAATTAACAATCTATATCAAACTAAGGAATCTTGAAAAATAATAATGTGATAAACATCAATGTAAGAGGAGTAACAATCCATACTTAAATAAAGATGGAAAACATATAAATGTAAAAAAAATTGATGAAAGATAAATAACAAACCATACTCAATCAAAGATATAAAGGTAAAGTTATAAAACTCAAAGTCTAAAATATAACTGGGAAAGATAAGGAAATAAGAAAAAGATTGTCTTGCAACAACTCAAAAGTCTAGTTTCTATTCTAATGATAAAAAAACTTAGGATGGTCAAATTTCAATCATGTAAAAAGAGAGATTGATAATAAGAAGTAAATAGATTGGTAAAATATTTAGAAATAAATATACCTATCAAGGGGGAAATTAAATTGGTGGTGGTGCTAAATAGGATTTCATCAAGGTGACAACATAATCTTTACTAGAGATAAGACACTCACATCAAGATGGAAAGACCAATAAAATTTTAAAATCAATGACCATTAGATAATGTGACTACACCACACAAGTTTGGACTAACTAGTGATGTATAAGTATCATTTGATGAAGGCTAGTATGCATAAAAATTAAAATGGACATACTATATGATAAGGGAAAGTGAAGTTAACCTACAAATCAATCCTAGCTCAAAGAAGATAGATCACACTATCCCTTCTACTTGTTGGTACATTTATAAAATTAGGGTCATGACTAATATGGGATTGCTAGACCTAACTAAGGGGTCTCTAACCAAAAAATATCACTAGAGAGTTCTAATTCCTCTAGTTGAGAAATATTATTGAGGTATGTTTTTGTTATTGGTTTTATGGCATGAATGTTGTCATTGATGTCAAGATGAATATGGATGTCATTAATGTCAAGGTTAAAGTTGATGTCATGCATGGTGAAGTGGTATGTGATAAATAATGATAAAATATAATTTAAAGGAAACCTATTATCTCTCTATTGAGAGATAATTTGAAGCCAACCTGGTAATTCTTCTAAGGTTGATGACATGTCAAGGTCAAAATCAGGATACAAGGTAAGCATACTTTTGAGCACTGGTCTTAAGGAACATTATCATATCATGAACATGTGTATGAATATGGTGGTCTTGTAACATGGATACACATAGGTATGATTGGATATTAAATAATTCACAAGCATACATATGAAGTGTTGAAACACTTAGGAAAGTTTCAAGGTAAACTTTCATGGGTAAGGTCTTAAGCCTAAGCATGCAACCAAACTAGTTATAGAATCTACCTAACCTAATAAAGAGTCTTGTAGTGATATCAATATATATTAAGTATTCCAATCAGTGGTATATCATATGATAATATTTTTGAGGTGTATAATCTTTTAGATGAGGTTTCAAGGCTAGATCATGGCTTATTCATTTGCATGAAGAGACCTAGTGAGAAGGTATAAGCTTATTAGCATGATGAGTTGAGTAGTTTGAGGCTTATGAGAAACATATTGGTAGTGTGTGAGTATTTTATGAGGTTTTATTAAATTTTTATGTCATTTAAAGAGGTTTAAAGGTGTGTTCAATGTCTAATTGTGACTTACAGGTATAGGCCTAGTGAGCAAAGACACCTAATATGGCCTAATGAGGGGTTAAGTTTAGTTCAAAATGTGATATAGATGATGGGAGAATTTTTAGAGGTTTGAATTTTATTTTTCAAGTGTTTTTACCAAGTATAAGGTATTTAGTTTAAGAATAAAGCATGAAAAGAGGTTTCAAGGTTTTCTGTGTGCACAGATTGAGGTATTACAGACTTGAGAAGGCTTTTCTTATGCTCATTGGCACATGAAATTTTTTCATGATATCCTAAGAAGTTAATCATTTTTTTTAATTATCTTATATCAATTTTCCAACCATTATTTTCTATATTAAGGGCTCAAGCTTTATGAATGATCGTTAAGACTTTAAGGTGGTCGTATCCCTCTCTAAAACCCTAACAATGACCCTAAATGGAAGATATTGATAGAAATATATTAAAATTAATAACATGACCTATTTTTATTATTTTATCATGTATATTATTCTCCCAATTACCTATAGGTGACATTGGTCTATCATAAGAGTGAGTGGAAACTATAGGAAACCCCTTATTTCTTAGATTTTTGATATAGTAGGTAGGGTTGACTAAATCAAAGCATGAAAATTATTGGAGGATGATGTGTGAGAATTTTAATTTATGTAAAGGTAAGTTTATAATAATTTTATAAACTTAAAATATGCTAAATCAGTCATGGAAATTGGTCTATCACTAAAAAGGCCTAGTGAGGAAGATAGTCAAAAAAATGGGCAGAAGTGGAAATGAGATTAGGGATGTGTTTCCATAGATTAGGGATATATAATATTAAATACATTTTTTTTTCAAGATATTTAAAACATAAATTTTTTTATGTGTGTGTATGGAATAAAGTTGCTCTCAATCTGACTTGTCTAACACAGTGAGGTCTGTGTAGAGTGAAACCATGAGTTTGGTCTATAAGACCACTATTTATATTTAATAATATAGTAAATTTGTTTAAATTTTATATTATGATGTTATAAGATCATATAAACACATTTTAATTTCATTAAAGTTAATCTACATGTGTTCTAAGTCACTTTTCCATGATCGTGTTTTGGAGCATTAAGGTAATTTTTGTGTGTTAGTAAGAATGATGTTCCTAAGTAATTATGCCTAGAGTTAAATAATATAATTCAAATTAATTTTTAATATAGGTATCATAGGTTAATTTTAATTTATTTTTATTCATGATAAATTCCTATGGTGTAAAAAAGTTAAAGGTTCTTGACTAGTTTTTGAGGCCTGTTTGCAATTCTAAGTGAGTATATGGAAGTTGTTAGCTTGAGATATTTTAACTTGTATGGTGAAGCATAATAAACATTGTGATAAATATTAGGTCATTTAATTTCTATAAATATGATTTTATGGTATGTTTTTTTTATCAAATCGGTTGTGTGCTTCAGTTTTGGTTAGTAGACTTTATGGCAGTAAAAGGGCCTAATTGTGAGTTGGTCTAATGGTGTGGTTCAAGGAGTGAAATGAGATAAATTATGTTAGGTACATAATGTGAGGTTATAAGGTGTATAATTAAATAATTTTTGAATTATTTCATTCATTTATTTATGTTAAATATTTTCCACGATGGTCAAGGTGAAAAGTGTGCTTTGAGAAGGCCTAATTGCATTAGGTCTCTATTAGGCCTAATGATGGTTTTTGTCCTTATGACTAATGACCAAACTATGTAGTGGTTATTTGTAATATAAAACATGTTTTTTTTTTACTAATTATAAGAGTGATATAAGTATTTAATTTCTTTTCCAACCACGGTATGTGAAAGCAATAATCAAGTATAAGAAAAAGGTATAATAGGCCTAATTTCACTAGTTAGAATATTGAGTTGGTGAATAAATGAAATAAAAGTATGGAAAAAAATTATAGGGATTAAAGAGAATAATATATTTTTTTTTAATATTCCACAAAGTTATAATAGTGATTTTATAGATGATGATCAAGGTCATATGACCTAATTCTATACAAAAGGACTAGTTGAGTGAAGAGGCCTAATAGGTCATTTGAGAGAGATAGGGGAGTGTAAAGAAAAAAATAAGGTGATAATCATATTATGAGTAGTAAAAATGTGTAAAAAGGTTATTATAGGTTTTAGGTGGATGATTTAGTGCTGATTCACGTAGGGGGTTGGTGTGTCCTTACAGTTGGTGCTTGTTAAAGGACTAGTTGAGTTGGTGTTTGACTAGTGAGGGGTTGGTGTTCCTTTTTGGGTTGATGCCTCGATAAATATTGATTAATTGATTATAATAATATATTATAAGATATTTTTCAATGGGTTTTATTCCACATTAGGTTTTCTCACATATCTCTTGTGTTCATATGTTATATGCTTATGTGGATGTTTGTTTATGCATTGGTTGATGTATGTGTTTAAATGAATGTTTCATCAATGTTAAGTGAGATTTAATGATTGTTTTAATGTAAATAATTCACCCCCACTCTCATTATATTTAATTCCAAAAATATCACATAATACCCTACTAGCTCTTCTATTTTCTAACAAAATAAATGAAAAAGTAAAGTAAAACTAATCTAGTTCTCACCAAAGGTCGTGGATCAAATGGGGATAATAAATATGAAATTAAACATGAAAATAATAACTATAATAAATTTAATATATATGTAATATGCATGAATGTATATATAAATACATTCATAATCTATTTATTATGTTACTTTTAACTACCAAAATATAAGAATAAAAGTTAGGAATACTTAACTTGAAGACAAACCCATCGAGGCTCAATCTCTCCCTTGAACAATGGTGGTTTGAAAGAGGTTATTTTGATTCATAAGGATAAAAAATATATGATATATATATGTTATATGACTTATCCTATGCATCCAAGACATTTACACAAGACATACTTATTATTTTCTCCAAGTGTAAACTCTAAGCAATGACTCAATTATAATGGTGGAAGAACATATTGTAAATAAGTAAAAATGAATGATTATATTTATCTATCTATAAAAAAATAATGAAATAACCCTAAACCCTTTAAAACATTTAGTTGGCATAGTCAACCCAGTCAACCTAGTTCTAAAGGAAATAAATATAACTAAGATTTTGAGAGGGTTTTAGGTGTCTTTGACTATTAATGATTGTTCATAAGCATTAGACATCTAAATTTTGAATAAATTACACAAATTTGTGTCACAATACCCCATTAAACTATTATTAGATCCTTGAGTCACCATGTAATCTATCCATATTGATATGTACACTTGAATATGGATCTCGAGCTCTTTGACCATGTTCAGAGTACCCTACGGTGAGTTTATGCCAAAATGATTAGTTTAGGCTCTTTCCCTATAAAAAAATGGTTTTGATAAACCTTATACCTCATATTTAAGGATCTCAACTACATTTTAAAGGTCATGTATTCATATAAATGTAACTAATCACTTTTAGGGTTTAGGCCTAGTTGTAGGCCTAATAGGCCTATTTATGTTTGATGGCCTATCACCACATCTTAATGGTTTATTAGGACTTAGGTGACTATTGACATTTTTTCAAATCTAATTCACATATTTACATCATTATATATGGTTCTAGGACTCCTCATATCATCCTTCGAACAAGTAACAAAGGGGTTTCCATGCTTATTGATGGTGTAAAATGAATATAGGGAGTTATAATGAGTCCATATTTACCTTCTTCACTAGCTCTCACCTATTCATTCTCCTTCATACCTATAGAACACCCAAAAAATTACAAAAACTCAGATTTTACCTTATCCATACAAGTGATAGTATGGAACAAGTACTTGTCATAAATATTGAGAGAGTCTTTAACAAGTCAAAAACAATTTCAAGGCCAAATTACCCCTTATATATGCATTCCCATTTGTTTCTTCTCCATCAAGTCCAAACCAAGATTTTGAGAGGGTTTTAGGTGTCTTTGACTATTAATGATTGTTCATAAACATTAGATTTCTAACTTTTGAAAAAATTCCACAAATTTGTGTCACAATACCCCATTAAACTATTCTTAGATCCTTGAGTCACCATGTAATCTATCCATATTGATATGTACACTTGAATATGGATCTCGAGCTCTTTGACCATGTTCATAGTACCCTACAGTGAGTTTATGCCAAAATGATTAGTTTAGGCTCTTTCCCTATAAAACAATGGTCTTGATAAACCTTATACCTCATATTTAAGGATCTCAACTACATTTGAAAGGTCATGTAGTCATATAAATGTAACTAATCACTTTTAGGGTTTAGGCCTAGTTGTAGGCCTAATAGGCCTAACTATGTTTGATGGCCTATCACCAAATATGAATGGTTTCTTAGGAATTAGGTGACTATTGAAATTTTTTCACCTCTAATTCACATATTTACATCATTATATATGGTTCTAGGACTCCTCATATCATCCTTCGAACATCTAGACACTATGCCTATAGTTTAATCTTGATTGGGATTGTTCTCTATCTAAGACAAAATAGAGGGCATATCCCCTCTTTATCTCACCAAGTTGAGGATATCTGAGGATATATTATATCATAAAGACCATTTAATAAAATTTTCATAAACATATTACCTCTTCAGATCTCTCAAATCATAAAACCTAGAACTAGCTTTTCAAGCCAAGTGACTATGTACAAACTTTTCTAAGTATGGGATTAGAGCATGTTTATTCAACCTTCCCTTACCCTATTTATTTTATCATGAATATAAGATGTAATTATATTATCATAGATATATAACTAACTCTTTAAGTGATCATTCACTTTACCCCTTCAATTTTTTCCAAACCCACACACTCCATTTGACTAGGTTGGTCTATAGACTATGTTGATTATGTCACATGTAGGTGACAATCAAGGAGAGTTTAAAGGGCCTATATATATTTTTATTTGTGTTTCAATTATACTTTAGTTCCTATTAATCCTTATGATATCATTGGATCATTTCTAGATTTAATTAACATCAAGATCTACAAATATTTCAACCTCTTATCTATCACCATCAACACTCTGTGGGTCTACGTTAGACTATAAGTGCTCTATTTTGGAAATCATGGATATTTTTGTAGGTTTTTATGTATGTCAAATCACTAAATATCAAATCATTTGACTTCTCCTAATTTCATAGTGTCATCTTTCACTCAAATGAGGTCACATTGTCTTGAGTCATACAGCCATAATGTCATGTTGTGTTGTAAGACCATTTTGGAATCAAAAGTACTAAAAATTACTGAAAGTCTATAGTGAGAACTTGATCTAATTGGAATCCTACTTACATCAACTTATCTTGACCAAAAAACCACTTTCTCATGTCAATACATTTACTCTAGGCTTGGGCTACATGAGAGAAACCATTAGGCCTATGTAGACTTCAAGGAAATTCAACATGGGATGTCATAGTGTGAGGTAAAATCCCCTTTTAGAGAGATTAAGGTAAAATATCCTAATTAACTTAAAAAACCTATGAACATAGACCCAAATCTATTTGCATATAATGGCCTCACCATTTATACCATGATGATTCTCTATGCTCTTAGACCTGATAGAAAGTCTCAATGAGTTCAAACCTCTACCATTTAACACTACTCAAACCTCTATGGGTTGACTATAGACCATTATTGGAAACTACCTATAGGTGAAGACATTATAGAGCTATTAGCTAATAATTGGTTTCCATAACCAATCTTAAACCTTTTTGATTCTCGGTCTTACTATTTTAAATTTAGGATCCTCTTTACACTATGAAATCTCCATGTGTCATCCACATGACTGACCAAGGCCTAGTTCTACCTATCTCTTGGTGATAGTCATAAGGAACCTTGACTGTGTACATGTGTTAGGCCTTGCATTTCATAAAGGAAACCTTTGAGACCAAAACATACATGAAGAGTATGATTAAAAAATGATCTCATAGGTTACAAATAAACACTTCACCTTGTACTAAAATCATTTACAAGAGGATGATGCTTTGTAGTTGATGAAACACTACCTTCATACTTGAATGGAGTCTTCTATTAGTAAAGTGAGCTAGTCTTGCCTATCAATTCACACTACATGTGAAAAATAATATGAAACATTATTACAAGGATGTTCATACTCCTAAATATCATGTACACCACCTAATTTTATTAATCCAATCCAATCAAAGAATAAAACTAAAGGTCATGGGGATGTGCAAGCATTTTTGAGAAGCCAACATTAATAGCAATGGTTCATGATACACAAACAACCAAACCTATGACTATTTCCATGAATTGGAAGTACAAAGGTATTAATACCACCCACCATAATAACTTGCCTTGAATTTGCTCCTCCTATTTATACTAAGTGGAAATCAGTTGACTATTTGACCTTATCTAGGAGAGCAATAGGAAAGAGAGGTTAATTTGGATTAATTTCAGGTTTCTCAAATCTACCTGAGTATGGAAGTGAGTTGATTTAAACTTAAGGGACACTTTTTTAGAAATAAATATACCTATCAAGGGTGAAATTAAATTTTTGGTGGTGTTAAATAGGATTTCATCAAGGTGACAACATAATCTTTACTAGAGATAAGACACTCACATCAAGATGGAAAGACCAATAAAATTTTAAAATCAATGACCATTAGATAATGTGACTACACCACACAAGTTTGGACTAACTAGTGATGTATAAGTATCATTTGATGAAGGCTAGTATGCATAAAAAGTAAAATGGACATACTATATGATAAGGGAAAGTGAAGTTAACCTACAAATCAATCCTAGCTCAAAGAAGATAGATCACACTATCCCTTCTACTTGTTGGTACATTTATAAAATTAGTGTCATGACTAATATGGGCTTGATAGACCTAACTAAGGGGTCTCTAACCAAAAAATATCACTAGAGAGTTCTAATTACTCTAGTTGAGAAATATTATTGAGGTATGTTTTTGTTGTTGGTTTTATGGCATGAATGTTGTCATTGATGTCAAGATGAATATGGATGTCATTAATGTCAAGGTTAAAGTTGATGTCATGCATGGTGAAGTGGTATGTGATAAATAATGACAAAATATAATTTGAAGGAAACCTATTATCTCTCTATTGAGAGATAATTTGAAGCCAACCTGGTAATTCTTCTAAGGTTGATGACATGTCAAGGTCAAAATCAGGATACAAGGTAAGCATACTTTTGAGCACTGGTCTTAAGGAACATTATCATATCATGAACATATGTATGAATATGGTGGTATTGTAACATGGATACACATAGGTATGAATGGATATTAAATAATTCACAAGCATACATATGAAGTGTTGAAACACTTAGGAAAGTTTCAAGTTAAACTTTCATGGGTAAGGTCTTAAGCCTAAGCATGCAACCAAACTAGTTATAGAATCTACCTAACCTAATAGTGAGTCTTGTAGTGATATAAATATATATGAAGTATTCCAATCAGTGGTATATCATATTATAATATTTTTGAGGTATATAATCTTTTAGATGAGGTTTCAAGGCTAGATCATGGCTTATTCATTTGCATGAAGAGACCTAGTGAGAAGGTATAAGCTTATTAGCATGATGAGGTGAGTAGTTTGAGGCTTATGAGAAACATATTGGTAGTGTGTGAGTATTTTATGAGGTTTTATTAAATTTTTATGTCATTTAAAGAGGTTTAAAGGTGTGTTCAATGTCTAAGTGTGACTTACAGGTATATGCCTAGTGAGCAAAGACACCTAATATGGCCTAATAAGGGGTTAAGTTTAGTTTAAAATGTGATATAGATGATGAGAGAATTTTTATAGGTTTGAATTTTATTTTTCAAGTGTTTTGACCAAGTCTAAGGTATTTATTTTAAGAAGAAAGCATGAAAAGAGGTTTTGAGGTTTTCTATGTGCACAGATTGAGGTATTACAGACTTGAGAAGGCTTTTCTTATGCTCATTAGCACACAAATTTTTTTCATGATATCCTAAGAAGTTAATAATTTTTTTTAATTATCCTATATCAATTTTCCAACCATTATTTTCTATATTAAGGGCTCAAGCTTTATGAATGATCGTTAAGACTTTAAGGTGGTCTTATCCCTCTCTAAAACCCTAACAATGACCCTAAATGGAAGATATTGATAGAAATATATTAAAATTCATAAAATGACCTATTTTTATTATTTTATCATGTATATTATTCTCCCAATTACCTATAGGTGACATTGGTCTATCATAAGAGTGAGTGGAAACTATAGGAAACCCCTTATTTCTTAGATTTTTGATATAGTAGGTAGGGTTGACTAGGTCAAAGCATGAAAATTATTGGAGGATAATGTGTGAGAATTTTAATTTATGTAAAGGTAAGTTTATAATAATTTTATAAACTTAAAATATGCTAAATCAGTCATGGAAATTGGTCTATCACTAAAAAGGCCTAGTGAGGAAGATAGTCAAAAAAAATAGGCAGAAGTGGAAATGAGATTAGGGATGTGTTTCCATAGATTAGGGATAGATAATATTAAATAGGTTTTTTTTTCAAGATATTTAAAACATAAATTTTTTTATATGTGTGTGTATGGAATAAATTTGCTCTCAATCTGACTTGTCTAACACAGTGAGGTCTGTGTAGAGTGAAACCATGAGATTGGTCTATAAGACCACTATTTATATTTAATAATATAGTAAATTTGTTTAAATTTTATATTAGGATGTTATAAGATCATATAATCACATTTTAATCTCATTAAAGTTAATCTACATGTGTTCTAAGTCATTTTTCCATGATCGTGTTTTGGAGCATTAAGGCAATTTTTGTGTGTTAGTAAGAATGATGTTCCTAAGTAATTATGCCTAGAGTTAAAGAATATAATTCAAATTAATTTTTAATATAGGTATCATAGGTTAATTTTAATTTATTTTTATTCATGATAAATATTAGGTCATTTAAGTTCTATAAATATGATTTTATGGTATGTTTTTTTATCAAATTGGTTGTATGCTTTAGTTTTGGTTAGTAGACTTTATGGCAGTAAAAGAGCCTAATTATGAGTTGGCCTAATGGTGTGGTTCAAGGAGTGAAAAGAGATAAATTATGTGAGGTACATAATGTGAGGTTATAAGGGGTATAATTAAATAATTTTTGAATTATTTCATTCATTTATTTATGTTAAATATTTTCCACGATGGTCAAGGTGAAATGTGTGCTTTGAGAAGGCCTAATTGCATTAGGTCTCTATTAGGCCTAATGATGGTTTTGGTCCTTATGACTAATGACCAAACTATGTAGTGGTTATTTGTAATATAAAACATGTTTTTTTATTATTAATTATAAGGGTGATATAAGTATTCAATTTTTTTTCCAACCACAGTACGTGAAAGCAATAGTCAAGTATAAGAAAAAGGTATAGTAGGCCTAATTTCACTAGTTAGAATATTGAGTTGGTGAATAAATGAAATAAAAGTATGAAAAAAAATTATAGGGATTAAAGAGAATAATATATTTGTTTTTAATATTCCACAAATTTATAATAGTGATTTTATAGATGATGATCAAGGTCATATGACCTAATTCTATACAAAAGGACTAGTTGAGTGAAGAGGCCTAATAGGTCATTTGAGAGAGATAGGGGAGTGTAAAGAACAAAATAAGGTGATCATCATATGATGAGTAGTAAAAATGTGTAAAAAGGTTATTATAGGTTTTAGGTGGATGATTTAGTGCTGAGTCACGTAGGGGGTTGGTGTGTCCTTACAGTTGGTGCTTGTTAAAGGACTAGTTGAGTTGGTGTTTGACTAGTGAGGGGTTGGTGTTCCTTTTTGGGTTGATGCCTCGATAAATCTTGATTAATTGATTATAATAATATATTATAAGATATTTTTCAATGGGTTTTCTTCCCCATTAGGTTTTCTCACATATCTCTTGTGTTCATATGTTATATGCTTATGTGGATGTTTGTTTATGCATTGGTTGATGTATGTGTTTGAATGAATGTTTCATCAATGTTAAGTGAAATTGAATGATTGTTTTAAGGTAAATAATTCACCCCCACTCTCATTATATTTAATTCCAAAAATATCACATAATACCCTATCTAGCTCCTCTATTTTATAACAAAATAAATGAAAAAGTAAAGTAAAACTAATCTAGTTATCACCAAAGCTTGTGGATCAAATGGGGATAATAAATATAAAATTAAACATGCAAAGAATAACTATAATAAATTTAATATATATTTAATATTCATGAATGTATATATAAATACATTCATAATCTATTTATTATGTTACTTTTATCTACCAAAATATAAGAATAAAAGTTAGGAATACTTAACTTGAAGACAAACCCATCGAGGCTCAATCTCTCCCTTGAACAATGGTGGTTTGAAAGAGGTTATTTTGATTCATAAGGATAAAAAATATATGATATATATATATATATATATATATATATATATATATATATATATATATATATATATGTTATATGACTTATCCTATGCATCCAAGACATTTACACAAGACATACTTATTATTTTCTCCAAGTGTAAACTCTAAGCAATGACTCAATTATAATGGTGGAAGAACATATTGTAAATAAGTACAAATGAATGATTATATTTATCTATCTATTAAAAAATAATGAAAATGATGTGTTTATATAGTTGGATATAACCCTAAACCCTTTAAAACATTTAGTTGGCATAGTCAACCCAGTCGACCTAGTTCTAAAGGAAATAAAACAATTAGGCCTTTACTAAGTTAGCTACACTGACTTAGTCTCATAACGTGATAATTTATAATAAAAGGGAGAGCCTATGATACTATGTTTAATATATGGAAAAAATAGGTTTTGTCTAAGGTAGGGGATATTTTAGGTAGTGATTTACTTAGAGGAGTGCGTAATTTAGGTTTCAAATTCTATGTAAATTTATAGGAGAGGTTTGTGTTAGTTTTATATAGTGGTATAGGAGACAACAATCTTGTGAAGTGCTAATTGTCTACCCACCCCTTTCAAAGAACACCCTTTAAGGTATGCACTAAGAGAGATTTAGACTTGATAGGTTATTAATGGACATAACTTCCCACAACATGTTCTATGTTCCTCATGACCCCTTACATATCTATAGATATATTATGAATATTGGGTACTTATGTGAGAAATTAGCTATCACTATAGATTATTTTGAATTATCCTATGCCAATCTACTAGTCTATCACACCCGAATGGACCTCAGCTCTATGATGAGGCCAAATACAAAGTTTGAGCTTAAATTAGAGATAGGAGATGTGTTATAAATTATTATATTGATGTGAGGTTGAATTTTGTATTCTATATTTTAAATTTTGATCATTGTTTTTGTAAATGATTTAGATTTTTAAACTTTGATGGATTTTTCTATTCCTTATCCATACAGATTTAGAGAACCAAACATGGGTGCTAAAAATGATTATCATTTGAAAATTTTGGACTTGGTAGCTAAGAAAGAGGACTTAGATATCATGGTGTCTATGAGTTGTGTTTATTCATGTGAAATAGAAATTTAATCTTGAATTCAACCTTATTTTATCCAAAGTGGAATGAAAGGAAAGGAAATCAATGGATAATAAACATGAAAGAGTTTGAATTACTTCAAATTGTAAAAAATGTGATAGTGTGAAAATGGGTACAGTGAAAGATAAGTATGATACCTTATAATAATAATGAGTGTAAGTGTAGGAAAAAAATCTAACATATTTTGTTATTCATGTTTTATCTACAAAATAAAGAAAAAATGAGGCTAATAATATGGGATAACAAATTTGTAACCATGTCTGAACATATTCGAAAGAAAACTTAGTTTAGTAAAAATTCTTGAAATAATATGTAGATTTTAAGAGGAGAGCCTAGTCTTATCCATGGTCTTACACTACAAATCATAAAAGAGAACCTAAGTGGGTGCAAAATATGAGAAATGGTGTTTTTGAGGAGAGCCTAGTCCTATCAATGGTCTTACACTCTAACCCAAAAAATAAAAACTTAAGTGGGTGTAAAATTATTTGGAAAATGAAAAACTTGTGATTAAAAGAGAAAAAATATGACAAACTTATGTATGAAATAAAATGGTATTCATGAGGAAAATCAAGTCCTATCCATGGTATTATAATGCAACTTATGAATTAAATAAACCAAAGGACCAAAAGAAGGAAATAAGATTTCTGTATAAGATATACTACTACAAAGATAGATATCATTTGATAAGTCCTACAAGAAGTTTGAATAATAAAACATATATAATTATGATAAAAATTAGATATTTAAGCAAAAAAATTCTTCAAAAAATTTGCATTTGTGGGTTGTTTGAAAACATGGCATTCATTAGTTTGTACATGGTAAGTGTTGGGACCAAGAATGTCTTTTACTAAATAAGATACCCACCATTTTTTGGGATATTTTCCTTATTTATCGTGGGTGTAGTAAAATTGGAGGGATAGATCACCAATAATAAATGTGCAGACTTTGACATTTTTATTATGTTGTTTGGTGATACAAGCCTTGTATTGATGGTTTTATTGAAAAGTGGTTAAATAATGTTCATAAAGAAGGTCTAGGGCATCAAGGTGAGATTCACATAATTATTCATCATTAATGATACCATAAAGAGATATATGTAAATTTGGGAGTTTGATTTCTAATGGTAAGACTGATTTAGAATCATATTCTAGTGAGAATGGTGTTACCCTAGCGGTAGTACATATGCTAGTAAAATAGACATAAAGTGAAAGATATAAATCAATATGCTAATCACTGTGAGTTTATTGGATCATATTTTCTAATATTTGTTTGATAATTTTATTATTGTCTTCATCTTGGACATTACATTATGGATGGTAAGATGTGGAAAATTTGTGGGAAATTTTAAATTTAGCACATAAATGTTTCACGTCCTTGTTCTTTAAATTTCCTCCATTATCATAAATGATAGTAATTGGTGAGTGGATTATATCATCATGAATTTGTCAAGGATCACACATATTTACAAAATTGATATCATCCTCTTCTAGTGTAGGCCAAAAGTAACCCATACATAAGCATTTACATGTTGTAGCATGTATGCTATAGTGACCACCACAAATTCCCATGTGTTCTTATTCAAGTAGAGTAGGAACTTATTATTGCGTCACATAGAGAATTAAGGTACCTTTTACATTATGGTAATAAAACTTTTTGTATCAAAACACATACTTAAAGGCTTTTTTATGTATTCTAGTCTTTTCACTAGAATCTATGTCTATAAGGTAGGTTTAATGTTCAAGGAATCAAATTATGTTTTTGTACCATGGGATTTTTTAATATTAACAACCTTGATGTGAAAAATGAGTGAATCATTTGGTATGATAGAGTATGTGACTTTCCTATTTGGATAAGAAATTGGGAATCATTACTTACTTGAGGAGGATGAAATAGAGATGTTGAAGAAGCAAGAGAATCAACTATGGATTTTTGATCTCTTAGAATTAGGTCAATGGTAAAAGAAGAAAACTCTTTGGAAAGTATGGTATCCATTTTATGATATGTAATTATATTTTCACTTTTACATTGATAATAACCATTGACTTGGTATTAGATAAGTTGTGAGTCACTCAAGGCATCTAGATATGGGATATCTAAGTTGAGTGTTAGTTTCATGCCTAAGATTGAAGCCTTATATTTGGACATGTTATTAGTGAAATTAAAGGATAATATAAATTCTAAATGGATGATCTTACCATGTGGGATTTTTAGAATACAACCTGCCCCAAATCCTTGGAGGCATTTGGATCCATCAAAGTGGAGTGTCCATGTGTGTTCATTCAAATCAATGGTAACTTTAGGGAAATATTCATTAAATAATTTGGATTTAGTATTATTAGGAATGTTATTGGTATATTCTTGATTGTTTTCCTATAAATTACTAGTGAAGTTATGTAATTAATCTTTGCAAGAGATATTCTGGTAAAGACCTTCAATATAACGAATGTTGTCATTAAGGAGATTATCTTGAAGGTTATTATTAATTGGTAGAAGTGCCACCACAATTTGTTAGGTGATGACTTTCCATTTGAAAAAAATTTATGTGACAATTTTAAGGTCAAATTACATCAAAAGGACCATCCATTTTCCAATTCTATCTGTAGGTATGAATGCTTGGAGAAGAAATGATGAAGTGGATCAGAGTGTATATTGACATAAGTAGTCTAGTAAAACATATAGTGATGGATGTCTTCAACTATAAAATACATAGCAAGGCAATAAAATTATACTTTATTATGAAAAAAATCATAGTCAATGAGGCCTTGATTAATGTAGTAATTAATGTACTCTCTACTGGTATCATCTTTTTGGGCAAGCATTACCCTAACTGATATAAGGATAGAGGACATATATAATATTAAAGGACATTAATTTGAAGTTGGTTAAGAGTGGGAGGATGGATCAAAGATTATTTCATGTTATCAAAAAGTTTTTGGTAGGAATTTATCCATTCTAAAACATTACATTTTTTGAAAATGGAATTAACATAGTAGATACTATAAGCCATTTATCTAGAAAATGTGGAATTACCCCAAGATTTTTGAGGTATGTGTGAATGTCGAGAATGGGTTGAGGGATATTCATGTTTATTATAATGTTGATTTTGGCTAGATGGATGTAAATGTCTTGAATAGAGACTAGGAACATTAAACATTTATCAGATGTGACTCCAAATACACATTTGTATAGGTTAAGTCTAATTTTGTATTTTATTAGTCAATAAAAAAATGATAGCTAAATCAATGAGATGTGGCATGTGACTCTTATATTTATTGGAAATATTTTCATTGATGTCAAAGGTCTAGCATTATTGGTGATAAAGGCCCTATTGCATTTAATGGTGTTTTTAATATTCATATCTTGGCTAATGTGTGTTAATATTTATTTAATATTAATGAATATATTTTTGGTTGCATATAAGTCAAAAGAGGGCCCATGGAGAAGTCAAAGAGTCACGGGGTAAAATATGAAAGAGGAACAGGATGCATTTTCTCATGAAGAGTCTTTTTGAAGAATTCCAAGAGTCACCATGTGAAGACAAAAGAGGGTATGGTACATTTTTCCATGAAGGGACACTTTGAGGAATATGAAAAGTCACAAAGATAAAGACAAAAGAGGAAAGGACACTTTTACTTATGAAGGGTCACCATATGACTTTTCAAATTCAAGGATATGAAGGGTCATGTAATTTTGGCACCATTTTACATGAGGATTGAAGGGTCACAAAGGGTGAATGCCAAAGCTCATTTGAAAATCTATAAATAAAGGCTTGAGAATCCATTTGTAATAAACAAGAAAGTGCATGGTTTGTATTTGTTTTCAAAGAGAGAAAATCAGGAGATATTGTAGATTTCTTTAGTAAGTAACATTGAGAGATAGTTTTGTTTTATACACAAGAGGGGTTGGTTCTCATGTGGGGTGGTACTCACAAATATTTGTAAGGGGTTGGTGCTCCTATGGGTTAATGCTTAGAAATATTTTTTGTGTTAGTGCTCAACAACGGGGTTATTACTCTTATAAGTTGGTGATTGTAAAATTTGTAATTTGAGTTGGTTCTCATTCATATACTTGAGATTGTTCTCCATGGTTTTTTCTACTTTGGGTTTCCACGTAAAAATCTGGTGTCTCTCTCTTTCTTGTGTGGTGCATATTATTGTTTTAGTTTTATTCCATAGCTTGAATGTGTGGTTAAGTGGTTAAATAAAATGAATTTGATTATGTATATGATATATAATATACTAATTCACCCCCCTTAGTATATTTCATGCTTAATAATTGGTATCAGATCAGGTTCTTTTGAAAAAGTTTTACAGCTTGAAGGTAGATCAAGAAATCATGATGGCTAGATCACATAAAAGTTTTTATACAAATAAAGCACCTTTGTTTGATAGGACAAATTATTTTTTTTAGAGCATAAGGATGAAGACTTATTTGATGGCCCTTCAATTCAACATATGGCAAGTAGTGGTAGAGGAATATGAAGAGCCATAGACACTTGTAATGACTCTGGTAGAAAAGAAGGCAAGTGAAAATAATGCTAAAGCTTTAAATGATATTTTATGTGGTTTATGTGAATCATAATTTTTTTAAATTATGCAATGTAAATCTACTCATAAAACTTGGGTAAAACTTGAGAATATTTATAAAGGTGATGGAAAAGTTTAGCAAGCCAAGCTTCAGACTTTCAAAAGATAGTTTGAGAGTTTAAAGATGGAAGAGGAAGAAAATATAGCAAGTTATCTTTTTCAAGTTGATCAAATAATTAATCTAATTCAAGGTCTTAGAGAAAAGTTAGAAAAATCAATTATGGTTAAATTTTTTTTGAGATCTCTACCATTGAGATATGATGAAAAAAATTTGGTAATTGAATAGATGAAGAATTTAGCCAAGCTAAAGATGGATGAGCTACATGGTATTCTTATGGCATATGAAATACAGACCAAACAAGAGAAACCCTCAAAGAGAGAAGCTGCTTTCAAGACATCAAAGAAAGATAAGGCTAAGATTCAAGAATCAAGTGATAGTTCTAATGATGATGAAGATGACAATGGATCTCTATTCATTCGTAAGCCAAAAAAAGGCATAGGTAAATATCAAAGAAAATTATCTTTAAAATGTTTTAATTGTGGAAAGATTGGATAATTTGTAGCTAAGTGCCTAGATAAGGGTAATGGTGACAATGAAGAATTAAAGTATACATAGAATAAATTTTTTAAAGGAAAATTCAAGAAGGGATTCGAGAAGAAGAGTTTGTATTCTAAATATCCTAGCTCAGCTGAAGATAGTGGAGTCAGTGATTTAGAAGAAGATATTTTATTCATATCCATACATAAAGATGCCTTCATAATCAAAAGTACAGATGATCAAAAATAAAAACAAGATGAATCTAAAGTGAATCTAGAAGGAGAACTCATTTATGCCTTAGAAGAGTTAAAATCTCTTGAAAAGAAGAATCAAATATTAAAACTCCAGATCAAGAAAAATGAAAAGGATTCAAAGGAAATAATTAAATATCTACAAGCACACTTTGAAGAAGCCAAGAATAATGAATAAGATCTAACGATATAGTTGAAAATAGTAAATAAAGAATGTGAAGGTATGTTATTGAAATTACTTCTTTAAAAGCAGATCTTGAGAAAACAAATAAAGCAATGAATGATAGAAAATCCAATGATTCAAAATTTTATAATAGCACTATTATGTTGAATACGATATTAGAAAATCAAAGATCAATATCAAATAAGATAGGTATTGGATTTAAAAAATAAAAAAGGGAGGCCACTAATTTTATAGACAAGGAAAAGAGCTATATTGAAGCTCTTACAAAAGAAGAAATAAAAAGGGAAGAAGTTAAGAATACATAGGACATTTCAAACAAAAATAGCTGGAGGGTAAAGAGCTACAAAAGGTAATTAGGTTAGAGATACACAAATAGGTCCTATTTTTATGGTTACTATTTTTATTGTAATGGATATGTTTATAAGAAAATAAAATGCCAAAAAAGAGGTAATAATTTCAAAAATAAGGAGAAAAACAGTCATGCAAATTCAAGTAGAAGCCACAACTCTTTTACTCCTCTATCAGGGTTTAATAAAGAGACCATAATATGTTACAAGTGCAAAAACTTCAAAAACATAGCCCAGTACTATAGAAGTGTGTTCGAGTCATTCAAAAAGGACCAGATTTTCAAGGCTTCATTCATCAAGATTAAAGTTTAGATAGGTTCATATTATAACAAACAACCTAAAAAATATATGTTGGTATAGACATCTTTGCATGCAAGAAATAAAGAAAATCTATGGTTCATTGATAGTGGATGTTCAAGGGACATGAAAGGAGAAAAAAATAAGTTCATAACCTTGAAGAAGATCAATGGTGGCATAGTGAAATTTAGATATAATACTACTACCAAAATTACCAAAAAAGTACACTAAGTTTGGATAATGGTAGAACTAAAATTAAAAATGTTTTGTATGTATAAAGTCTTAATCATAATCTTTTAAGTGTAATTCAAATGTGTGATTAGGGTCACACACTAAAGTTTTATGTACAAGGTTGTGAAATTAGGAGAAAAGATTTAGATGTGTTGATTACAAATGCTTAGACAACAGGCAATAATTTATATATGTTATCAGACATCAAAGGTCAAAGATGTTTGAGTCAGATTGAATAAAGTTGGCTATGGCACTAGAGAATGAGTCACATAAATTTTGAAAATATTGTCAACATTAGCAAAAAGAAAGTATTCAAAACTATTCTAAAGATTATAAAGCCATATAACATGCTTTGTGAACTTTGTCAGCATGGGAAGTAGGCCAGAAGGTGGTTCAAAATAAAAGAGTACTCAACCACTCAAATGTTAGATCTTATTCACACTGATCTATGTAGACCTATGATAGCTCAAATTACTCAAGGTGAGAAATATTTCATGTTTCTTATTGATTATTTTTCACATATGACTTGGGTAATGTTTTTAAAGAAAAAATTAAAAGCTTTTAGACATTTCAAAATATTCAAAGCATTAGTTGAGAATGAAACTAGTTTGAAGATTAAGTGTCTAATATCAGATCAAGGAGGAGAATTCATGTCAAATCAATTCATTGAGTTTTGTGAAGAGCATGGAATAAAGAGACATTATTTAGTATCCAAAACTCTATAGAAAAATGGAGTAATTGAGTAGAGAAATATAATAGTTCAAAAGATGGTGAGGACAATGCTAAATGAATGCAAGATACCAAATAAATATTGGAGAGAAGTAGTTGCTACAATAGTGAATATTCATAATAGAGAATTATTGAGAGTCTATAGTGACAAGACTCCTTATGAGCTATGGGAAGACAAACCAGTAACAATTGATTATTTTAGAATTTTCTATAGTAGATGCCTCATAAAGAGAACTGATACAAAACTTGGAAAGTTTGAATCCAGAGCAAATAAAGATATATTTTTTAGTTATTATTGAAAAATTAAAGATTATAAATGTTATAACAAAATAACCAAGAAATTGTTGAAAGTACAAGTGTTAGGATAGAAGAAGATGGAACACAAAGAATTAGTGATCTAGTAGACATTCTTGAAATCATTGAAGAGGAATATTTTGAAGAATCAGATGAAGATGAGAAGGAGAAAAAGGATATTAAAACTCCATATAAATATGTTTAGGTAAATCATAATGAAAGTGACATCATTGGGGACATAAATTAAGGAATTTTCACCATAAGAATGATGGTAAGTGAATCTGAGTAAGTCAATTTCTCTTTATTATCAAAAATGTAACCTAGAACTTTTTTAGAAGATAGACATGATAAGCATTGGGTTAAGGCTATGGATGAATAATTAAATTAAATAGAAAATAATAATACTTGGGAATTAGTGCCTAGACCAAAAGATCACAATGTGATAGGAAAAAAATAGGTTTATAGAAATAAGTTGAATGAAAATGGAGAAGTGACTAGGAATAAATCAAGATTAGTATGTAAAGGATATGCTCAAATTGAGGGAATAGATTTTGAATAAACTTTTGCATCAGTGGAAAGGTTAGAGGTTATTAGAATGTTTCTTGCATATGTAGTGTTCAAAAAAATTCAATGTGTTTTAGATGGATGTCAAGTCTACCTTCCTGAATGAGAATCTAGAATAAGAAGTCTACATTGATAAAACTGAGATATTTATTCTCTCAAATATTAGTAACCAAGTATGAAAATTGAAGAAAGCATTGTATGGACTAAAAAATCTCCCAGAGCTTGGTATGCAATACTTGATAAGTACCTATAGGATCAAAGTTTCAAGAGAGGATTTACTAACAGTAATCTCTACATCAAAACAAAAGGTGAGCATAAATTAATTATTGTGGTATATGTTGATGACATCATTTTTGGAGGAAACATTGAAAAGATGACAAAATAATTTTTTGTTAATATGAAAAAATAATTTCAGATGTCTATGCTTGGAGAATTATCATTTTTCTTAGGGTTACAAATATTTCAGTTAGATAAAAGAATTTTTATATCTCAAAGTAAATATGCCAAGGAAATGTTGAAGAAATTTGTTTTTGAGGATTGTGTACTAGTTGGCACCCCAATGTGTATAGGAAATAATGTGAGTAAGGATGAAGATTCACCTATTGTAGATTAATTTTTGTATAGATCTATGATTGGTAGTCTTTTATATTTGATAGCATCAAGACCAAACACTTACATGTAGTAGGTATGGTTGCAAGATATTAGTCATCTCCAAAATATAGCCATGTTTAATTGGTGAAGATATTCTTTATATATATCAAGGGGACATTAGATTATGGATTATGGTATCCCACATGTAGAGATTTAACTTTGGTTGCTTATATAGATTTAGATTGGGCAGGGTGCTTGGATGATAGAAAGAGTATAAGTAGAGGAGCTTTATTCCTTAGTGATAGCTTATTATCATGGATAATCAAGAAGAATAATTTAGTATCACTTTATATAGCTAAAGCATAATATATTATATTGGTATTATGTTGTACTTAAGTGCTTTGGATGAATCAAACTTTGGAAGATATCAAGGTAAAATATGATGAAACTATTTCTATTTTTTGTGACAACACAAGTGCTATTAATATTTTGAAGAATCCAATGATGTATTCAAGAATAAAACATATTCCCATTAGATATAACTTCTTAAGAGAGAATTTTGTAGATCAATAGGTTAAGATAGAGTGTATCAGTACTATAGAGTAGATTGTAGATATTTTATCAAAGGTACTACCAAAAGACACATTTGAGTATCAATGGGAGAAGTTGGGAGTAATTTATTTTACTTCTTACCATTGAGATTTAGCATTAGTTGAATGGGAGCTAAGTGTTAGCTCCTGGTAGGCCCTTTGTCATTTATGTTAAAGGAGGAGAATAACAAGTATAGGTACATGTATAGGTATAGGTACAGGGAATACCTACAGGTTGTTATAGTAAGGGGGAGTTCATGTATGTTTTTAGATGGCAATATGTTTATGTTTCAAGATGTGGTAGTTTTAGTTTGACGTTTCCATTAATGAAAAAGGGGAAGATTATTGAAAATATTGTCATTGATGTCAAAGGTCTAGCATTATTTGTGATAAAGTCCCCATTACATTTAATGGTATTTTTAATATTCATATCTTGGTTAATGTGTGTTAATATTTATTTAATATTAATTAATATATTTTTAGTTGCATATAAGTCAAAAT